>JAWWEQ010003172.1:0-58595 GCA_035583055.1 Torymus tubicola
CCCTTTCCTGTGACTCACATGTGCGCCCTGTTATACATACATATATATATATATATATATATATATATATATATATATATATATATATACACATACACACACACACACACCTTTGTCATCTACTTAGACGGAGCTTTTGCGTATGTATGGGTATATCCCTAGGGCGTGAGCAACACGACATGTTCTTCGATAGCGTAGCAGCAGCCCTTTAGCCAAGTCAAGTGCTCTCGACTTACGCCCTTGGTGTGAGTGTGTGTGTATATATATATATATATATATATACATGGCTTGATTTTTGCCTTTCTCCAGGTAGATTCGTTTTCGATTTCTTTGAGATGTAATGTTCTATGGTATATGTGTGAGGTCGTGAGATTGAAGTGAAATATACAGTATTGATGAGGTACGAATAGTGTAAATATAACGAAATTTGTGTGATACGGTTGAGTATTAAAATATTCTGAGAGGAGATTGAACAAAATATTATCTCAAGACTTTGAAGCAATCGATCCATAGGGAAATGTATACGAAATAATATGTTGAAGTCACTTGTAATAAAACGCCATTAAAAATGTTTTGAAAAAATATATTTAATTTTTTTTTTTGTCAAACAAAAAAATTTTTATTTTTCTATGATTGTCCATTTATGATTTTTATCGACAAAAACTATAGCAAATCATAAATACAAGGATTTTATATAACTCTAAATATTTAAATAAATATAGATATATTTTTTAAAGTATGCTATTTAAATAATAAAAAATAAAAATATAAAACAATGAAATGTACCTATTGCATATACTAAGGATTCTACATATCGATATCAAGAATAAAGATATGAAAAATAAAAATAACATTCTAATCAAACCAAATCGTTACGCAATGCTTCCTATACTGTTATTAAAATCATACTTTTATATCTGTGGCTTCCCGGAATAATCATATATCTGTACTTTTCATGATTTCGAGACAATCAAGTTTTTAGATTCGCATCGATCTTTAAAATTAAAACAAATGAGCTTAAATTCAGCTCTGCATATATATGATTTCATATCTAAATACCATATTTTTACCATGGTTTATACTAGGCCAATTAGTGATCATGTCTAAAAAAATTGACTATCACTTATATGGTTATTCCTAAAAAATGTAATAATCCTGTTTTTCGTTGTACTCATTTGCGAAAATAAGTGCACCTTATCAATTTTTCTTCTGATTACATGATAGAGGACTATTCAAAAGTACAGAAAATGACATCAATTTTCATAAATTTCTCACTTATACCGTTATTCCAGGAGGCTACAGATACAATATAAACTACATCATTCATAGTTAATAAACTGCGTTAATTCGATTTTGATTGTTTCGAAACTTTTGAATTGCGAAATTACTTCTTCCAACTTGAAAATACATCTAATGAACATATTATGAAAGAACAGAGCACCGAAGTTTCTAAAATATCGCGAACATCCATATTAGGCACTGAGCCATAATCAAAAATTTCTATAACAGCAAAGCTATCTAGAAAAAACACCATAGGAGAGGAAAAAAGGAGAACTCTTGACTTGTTAACACGTTAACCGCACCGAGAGCTTATTCAATATTTCGCCTAATTAACTTTGCTGGAGCTTCACATTCAAGCGAAACACGTCGTACTTATTAATTGAATCGCCATCGTTATACGAACTATCCAAACTTCCTTCTAAAAAAGTTACAGAACCAAGTAATTAAAATTACGAAGCCCCTGGATATAACGTTAACAAGAGCGATGGCTAAAATATGATAACGCAAGTTTGCATTTTAAGTCCGCTCGCGCTCACTACCCTTCCACAGTCAGTTACCAAGTCAAACCGGAGACCTTGCAAATCATAACAATCTGGTCGCTTAATACATTCTCTCTTAACTCAATTAGTAACCAATATCTTGTGTAAAAGAAATATACGCGTATATATAAACAAAAAAACCAGTTATGTATACAATCAATATTATCAACCACCTCGAAACTGCAGTATCTCTTCGTATACATTACCATATCCCATAATTATAACTCTACCTCTCCTCCTATACCCGCCCACCGCTTTTCTCGGCCGTCTCTCTATTTCTGCCTCCGTCACGTAAGTCCCGTACCTCACTTTTCCCATTCCCCGCTTTCTTTCTCTCTCTCACTCTCTTTCTCCCTCTAAGTAAAATTACTCCATTCCCTGTTCCCTGCCTGTATCTATATCTATATACGTATACATATACTACTACTACTGCTGCTGCATTCGCCTCTTCTCCTTCTTTTCCTCATCCCATTTCCCGCGCCGGCATTAAAGTCGAAGGTAGTCCGTTCTCTTCTTTCTCTTCCCGTCTTCGCGGTCGCTGCTCGTGCATCCCCGGCGACGGGACGCGCATGTATATATATATATATATATATTCGTCGCCTGTCTAGTACGACGGCTCGTGCCACGCCTACACCTCTGCGTAACTATGTATATATGTATATATAGATTCAAGCAGCTTTATATACAGGCATTGTCGCGACTGGGTCAGCTTTCTTTGATCGAGTGGAGTTTGTTTTTCGTTGGATGTTTTGTTTGTTTGTTACTGTGCACGTGTGTCGTTTATACGTATATATATATATATATATATTGTACCTATAAGAGGGTGTACTTTTCTTCGTTTGCTTGGGGTGAAAGTTTGGGGTAAGTGGATCTGTAATTGTAACTGGTGGTTAACTTCTTGTTAAACGTGGAAGAGAAAACGTTTAAGTAGCTGATTTTGCTGAAGGAGAATCCAAGACAAGATTGATTTAAAATGAATTCGTCTTAATTAAGTTACACGGAATTTATTTATCTTTGAAACCTTCAGTTATAAATAACGCAAAAGATTCTTAATAATGTAGATACCGTTATAAATAGCAGTAGGTTTTATCTGTAATCCTATATGAAAGCCAAAATTCTAGTACTATTTAATATTTACGTTTGCTTTTTAATACAATAATACCTCTATTGAAGTGCTCGAAAATATCCGATAGTATTTTTATATACGTTTGATAGACTTATATTTGACCCAATAAATAAAACTGTTATTTTGTATCTGTATATTCCTCTATTAAATCTGCTTATTTCAAATTCCCATTTAATGTCAAGTTTAATTCCGCTTTTTAACCGCTTAATAATAATATCAAACCGTCGGTTCTTACGAAAACTAGTACAATTCAGAAAAGGACTATTTTTAATTAATCATTTTAAAGTAACAGAGTCAAATAAATTCATCCAAGACTCGATTAACTTGAGGTATAATTCATATATTATAAGTTTATCTGATCTTAAACAAATTTATTTGACTCTGCTACTCTAAAATAGCAAATTAAAATAAACTTTCTTTCAGTTGTGCTTATATCATCTTCATAAAAAGCCACAAAAAGTTTTTATGAAATTTCACGAAACAATCTTCGGATTGAAACTTACGACATGTATTTTGACTAGAATTTAAAACAAAAAAATGAAATGCTACCGAGCGCAATACCAGCTTAAGCCTGCGATATTTAATCCGTATATCGATAGTTTCCCCGATGTCGGAATACTAATTCACGCGGTAGCTATATATACGTCCGTTAATACATGCATTTAATACTCGTGTTTACATTTCAGACGCAAATAATTTATTCCAGGAACGGCGCCCGGGAAATTCATTCGATGTTTATGGCTGAAATCTCGCGCGCATACCTGTTCGATTTCCGCAACAATCAGAGGCCAAACAGTAATTTACTAATTGAGTTTAGTGTTTGAGCGTACGCAAGAGGCTTGTTTGACGCAATAGAAAATGGCGTTGATAGTATTGACCCTACCAATATTGTGCGACTAGAAATGGGGGGCTCTTTTTCGATTTCGACTATACCACGTGTATAGCTCTCATTTCACACAATGGGATAGTTTTAAACCACTGCTGCTGTTCTCTGCGCTGTGCTTTTTAGATGGAAAAACAAACAGGAAGCAAACTGCTTTCAAAAGAAAAAAAAAGAAGAATTTCGAAAGGTTTCAATACAATGGAATAACCGAGGATGGATGTTATTTATCCGATACTAATAGAAAAAAAATAAAAACTTAACACATTTCTTAAATACCTTCAATCCAAACACGATTTTAGTCCAATAAAGAAAAAATTCTAACACACTCGAACGATAATGCGCAGTCGAAACTATATATACTTACCGCAGTATATTTAGTCTCGAGTATCAAGAATAAATACCCGATTATTGGCCACCGCGCAGAAGCTGCAATTCTAAAATATCCGCATGCTTCTTTCTTTTCTAAAAACGCATGAGTGCGCAAAAGTTAACCGAACGCTAACCTTGGCAGTATGCCAATGCAGCGTTGAAGAAACCCCGGGGAAATTTTTTTTTTGCCCCTCCACTCCGTAATATAGATCATTCTCTCGACTTTGCTAAAATGCCTCCACGTTACTCATAAAACAAAGATCCCGTAACATAAGACATTCCGCGTCTCTGAAATGAGAAATTAGATTTGCATATAAACGCCGTGCGCGCGTGTATACATATATATGTATGTGTGTGTGTATGAAAATATGTAGATTTGTGTGCAACGTAATTCTTGCCTATTAACCCGTTAAGAAGCACAAAAGCACATTGTATACCCTTAATAATACTAGTCGTTCCTGAATTTACAGCACTACTGTCCCTTCGTTATATACCAAAAGAAAAAAAAAATTAATTCAAGAATCTCCGATATACTGTACAATATATATTCTCTACAACATATAATTTACTTCGTTTCCCTTTCTCTCTTAACATTCAACTTTTTATCCCTATATGAAATAATGTACCACGTTACACCGGTACACAGCAAAAACTTGCGTACGGCCCTTTTTGGCAATATTACGTGCACCCTGGTGGTCGCAAGAACATTTGTAAAAATACGAAAGCTCTGAAGGGAAAACAAGCGTACAGCTAACGCGTCGTGGATGAAAGAAAATTCCCACGTAGCTGCGGGCAAAAAAGGTTACTATACGCTATACTCTCGGTCGGCACACTCGCTCGTTGGAATGCTTCTTTTATCCTCGCCGCTCAATAAACACCATCAATCATGTCGCGGCGGTGGTGTGGCGGCACGCTCTTTCTTACATTAGAGTAATAAAAATTTTCGCGGCAATGCTGGATTGAATGGTCGTATAGCGCGGTGGCACGACATGAACGATTTGTTGGGGGAGGGGTGGGGAGGGTACAGTCTCGTTGCGGGAAATGAGTAATGTTTATGTCCGCGAGCCTTGTTATTGATGTTTAACTTATTGAATGAGTGAGAATTAATTTTACGAGGTTTAGTAGGGGCTGCTGACCGGAGTACATAAAATGAACAAAAACCCTGAAAAATGGTACTTTGAGGGTTGCGGGGTTGGCAAGGTATACGGAAGTTTGAGATGAATGAGAAATCGAAGTGTTAAGTAAGCGATACTTGGATTTTTATTGATAAAGAAAATACAAATCTACGAGTAATATGAAGTTTATCAAAAGATAGATTTTTCTTTATCAATTATTAACACACATTTAAGTAGATACGACTTGATGTAGTCAGACATTGAGTTTGAATTTGAGTTTCTATACCAATATTTTCCTATACTATGTAATTATGAATAGTTTTTCAATTTTACAGTTTTACACTGCAACTAATTAAAATTATTTTTTGAAGAAAGTAATTTAATGAAACAACAAGTGAGTCATTATAGCATAAATAAATTTTTCAAATAAATTATTAAAATTATTAAAAATTTTGCGAAAGAAAGACGCTACAAACTACTTACTGAAATTAGATAACAATAACGACCACGTAAACACTACATTACAACCGAATCAACCTCCTTCATCCTCACAATTACTCCCACTACATAAACTTTAATTTACCATCAAAATATTTGCACCACTCCATCCAATCACTTCCAAATTCAAAATCCTCTCGCCTCCACACAACCCAACCGCACGTAAACCGCATCAATACAACCCTCGTCCCATCCGACATGTACGTACCACCGACACAGCAGATCTCTGCAATCACGACGCAGCAGCCGCCCTCGCACGGCCAACTCCGCATACGTGAAGCATAAATAAGCCAGCCGCTGCTGCACACTCTGCTCTTCGTTCTCTCTCTCGTGTCTCGATAATTCACTCGGCCGAGCAAACGCGCGCGCCCTCGTAAAGTTATCGGCGGGCTCGCGAAGAATCTCGGATAAGCTCGCGTGCGCGTATATATATACGTCGAAAATCGTATCGCGGTGGTAGTAGTAGTATATATATAGTTGTATATAACGACGACCGAAATCCTACGCGCTTGCGTCGCGGTATGCCGAGCATTTTCAATTTCAATCCAACCCCGTTATAAGGAAGCCCGCGATTGCAAGCTCTCGAACGTTTTACTCCTTTATTCCACAGTCGAAGGAGAGATCTTTGCATTTTTTCGAAGAGTCGATTTCCGTTTTGGTGGTGGGGAGAAGGAGTGCAGGGATTTTTAGGGCTGAAGCGTGCACTGTGTACGTGCGGCGATTTCATTCGCGCTATGTTGTGCAGGGGTTCGAACCAAGGGCACGCGACGCATAAGTATAGTCATTGTATGGTGACGGTGGATTAAAGGGATTTTCGACGAAGGATGGGGAATGCTGTGCGTATGGTTGATGTGTTAGAGTTATGTTGATTTGTAGAGGACAGAATTGTGGTTTGGGGAAATAGAATTATGGTAGCCAAAAAATAAAGGTTACAGAAGAATATAATGTTATCGTAAAGATAATAATAACAAAATATGCTAATATGGGAAAAAATTGAAAGGTATGCTAATTTAGAACAATTAGATAGCAACTATCTTGCGTATAAGTATAAAAAGCGTATCGGGTTCAAGTCTCTAAATTAAATTTTTTCAAATTACAAAGATGACATTTATCGTTTTAATTGTTTTTCAAAAAAGAATCTTGTCTATACATTTACTCTTTTATTACATTAAAATCAATTAGAGAAAAACAGTCGTGTAGATATTTTAGAATTATAAAGAATAAAGTAACTCAAAGCATGCTTATACGATTATCAATAACAAATAATGATTTCTGCATTTCTAATTAATGCATTCTAATCATAGATCTTTTTAGATGCAAACATCGAAATAATTTTCTAGAAGAGGACTGTAATCTCATAACTAGTTTTAATAATGAAGTAGATAAGCGCAAATTGCCTGAATTGTATTTATATTTGAAATGAAATTGTATCTTTATAGTTCTTTTGTTAGATACCTATACACGATTATATCTATAAACTAATCTGTTTATTACATCATTTATAATTTAACCATATTTACAATAAATGACTATTCTGTATTATATCTGGTAATCATCTACTGTAAACAAATTTTAAGTAAAATTCGGTGACTCCATTTTTCGATTCAAAACATTTTACTTAAACTTTTGTAAATACACATGGAGAAGAATAATATAGTAAAAGTTTCGACGTCTAATTGTACAAGGGAAAAAGACTCCGCTATTCAATAAATACCATAAATTATGGAAAAATTGCGATTTACTTATGAAAATTTTTACTGCAACATTTTTCTCGGTGCACCATCTAATTTACATCCTATAATAAAAGCTTTCAAAAGTATATCGATAAAACTAAAACTTCATCACTTCATCGATCACCCATACTTCTCCGTTACCATCCTGTACATCCATTAGTATAATCCACCTTTATCAGCGATATCCCGCAACAATCCTCACCCCTAATAAGCACAACATTCCGAATTCTTGCACGCATTCGATCCACAGACCCGCGCTCGGAGAACGCAGCGAAAACAATGAACAATTAATGCAAGCTATGTCGTCGTCGACATTCCCTACTATATCTGGAACTCGGTTCTTCTTCCTTCGCAATCCCGTACTGTGCTTCTGCTACCGTGAAGAGAGAGAGGGGGGGGGGGGACACGAGCAGGGTTATATAGCGGAAAGTTCGACAAAGGACGAGCGCGAATGCCGTCGCGTCGTACGACGACAAAGCCACCCGCGAAAAGGAGCAATCCGATAGGAAAAGGGTCTCGATGGGAGAGAAGAGAAGGGTGAAGACGCGCACGGAGTTACGCAGATTGTGGAAGCGTATTTCAAATTTCAGGATCTTTCTCGACTGAGAGTCTCTCTCTCTCTCTCTTCGCGCGCTTTTAATTATAAAAGTCGCCGAGTTATCCGGATTTTCCCACGTTCGCGTAAAGTTCGATAACAAAGAACGAGAATCGTTGGTCGCTGACTCGGGAAAGTCTTCTGTGGATTTCTGTTCTTTGAGCGGCGACATTCTTAGGGACTTTTTTCGCTGTTTTTGGAGAGTAGCGAATCTTTTTTATGAGTGTTTAAGGTTAAACTTATAAGGGCATTACTTCGATCGCTTTGTAAATGGTATTTTCGGAATGTTAATTTGTTATTTTTTTAATTTAATTCGAATAAAAATGGATTTTCATGAGAAATAATAGCATGCGGTATGAAGTAAAAAATCAAAATGAAAATATATTTTATGATAATATAATACGATTAAATATAGATAAATACGATGTGTCAAGGTTTTTATGATAATTTATTGTTTACACTGGAAGTACTAACAGTGATCGTTAATTAGATATGTTACGGTTAATGGAATTATTTTTTTTTATGTTATTTAACGTCACCCTGTTTCTGCTACTAATCGACGACGGAGGTCTGTGGTGTGTTGGTAAACAATGCACATGTGTGAAAACAGTGGTGCTTGTATCAATCGGTGAAGATCTGGGACTGAAACCCGGCTTGACGAGTAATTAATCCCAGTCTTACCGATCGAATCACCGCTACAGACCTCTACCTTATAGGTTAGCAATCATTGTACTTAGTTGGTCCGACCCACAGATCCGGTGCATACGGGAGCTTCAGTCACCAACCCCGGGCACCAGGTTCGCTCTTCGCCATCGCAAAATCCGGAAAACATTTTTGAAAAAATGTCTACGAAAAATTTGCGCTGATGGGGAATCGAACGTGAGCCCTAAGCGATGTTTGTTTTGGGAAGCAAGCACCTTGCCGCCTGAGATAAATTATATTACTTTAACTTTTAATCAATTTACTTTAATTTTTAGTCAATTTAAAGGTAATGTAAATATCGAAGCTTATGATTATTATAAAATTATAGCAATTACTTGTAAATTGAAGTATTTTAAAACGTAAATTCAGGAATTAGGATTCATTGGGTCGTTAAATGGAATAGTCATTGAAATTCTATTGAATATATGCCATCTTTTATTCAACTCTATATAATTATACCATAATTAGTTTCGCATCACGATAACATGCAACGCACTGTAATAAATAAGACACCGCAATTTCTTTTTATTTACTCGATATACACCCGGATCATACATACACATGGATAACACCATTAATGGTATAATTACATATTTCACATCAATTGACAATTAGATCTAATTCAGCCAATCTTCTTATCTTGCTTCTTCTTGTTAAAACGATGGTGTTTTACAGATGTAACGTTGATTTCAATCTCAATTGAAATACAAAAGTTATCTGCAGATTTTATTTCAAAGTAACATTTGCATATAATTAACTTCTCGTAAAAATAAACAATTTAGGATACAAAGTAATGAAATGGATTGCAAAAACTTTTGAGGCGTCGCTTTTGCTTATCTGCCTTTGATAAACCACAGAATTAGAATGATTTAATTGATACGAATAAGCTACAGAAGCATTTTTTCTTTTATCCTTACATTACAGATATAGCATAATTTAATTCTTCATTATTTTTGCGATAAAATAAAGGCAATTATTAAAATATATGGTAAGCTTTATAGAAAGGCACAATTTTACGTTTGAAACATCAAACAAAATAAATACTCGAATAAAATTTTTAACAGAAGTTATAATTGATAATGATTTCGATTTAAAAAATTTTGAACCTATCCGCTTTGGATGAATATATTTCAATAACAAATAAAATTTAACAATACTCCGAAAAAAAAAATATACATTTCGATAACCCGTTCAACTGAAATATTTCATTTGCAATGTTGAAAATTCAATAAAAGTATAAAAATATATACCAAAAGGTATGGTCGAAATAATTTTATACAAATTGTAAAAATTTCGATAACAATGCAATATTTTTAAAATTTTCGTTACCATCTGTATTAAAGTACGTAATCAAACAAAATTGAATGACTATATGATCTACGTCAACAATTTCATATCGAAAAACTACTAAAAAATCTTTTATCAAAGGAAATGGCATATTTACATGTTCAAGCAAATATAGACACATTTATTTATATATGTATATAGTCATTATTTCTTACTTAATTTCATACTTCTTAGTAAAATCATGCTATGCGCTAAATTGTCGTAATCTCTTCGAGAAAGTTTCTCATAAACAAGTATATTATACGCATTCAAATTTCCTTACACTTTAACTTTTTATATTGATTATTACAGTTCGGAAAATAAATTATACAGCTGAAGAAGAAATATGACTATTTCATTGTATCCTATAATAGTTTTATATATACAATAATTCAGTTTAAATAGTTTGTCCTTGTGATCTTGAATTATTGAATAATTCACGAAGAATAACGCATCCTCATTAATTCTGTATGTCACGATATGCTGCTTTGCAAAAATCACGGATTATTTACATGGAGATAAACGCGGATTTTGGCACTTTTTTTTGCACGACAGTAAGTACGATGCATAATAACATGTTTTCTTCGATTCACAATTTAGGCGCATGTTTCATTTGAAAATATACACGAAAAAACACTTCGTGGCTTCTTGATCTATGAAATAAGCTCGGTATATCAGCTCCCTTCAGGTACTTCTCAAAATAACTTTTCTTCATTCAACATTTACAAAACACAAGGAACTCCTAACTTTGCTAAACTTTATTAAATTGTTCCAGACGTACTATTTTCGCTGAAGCAATATATATATATATATATATATGTTTAGCAAGAAATACATGTTACGTATAATCAAAATAAATATCTTTATATAAAAATCATTTGAATGAGAAAAAAAAATTGTCGGAGATTATCTTTTCAGAACAAAACGAGCGAAAGTAAATTCTCATCTTTTTAAAAAGCAACTTTATTTTGTTCTCAAACTGTTTTTTCTTCAGTCTGGACTACGAAATACAAGTCATTCGAAATGTACACAAGAGTTGCTAGAGCCAGTCCAAAATATCACGCCATATCATTTCTACGCCATCTTCAATCTCTTATCTGTACTAGAACGTAGAATATTTTAGATTGAGACATCGAAAGTATGGGTTTCATACAAGTTTGTTCTCATAGCGTTCCATTTAGAGTAGATATACCGGTTTCGGTAACTATATCCAAAGATATTAATACTACATCTTCTCTCTTTTTCTATATTCACCATTGTTAAACGTATTTATTTCTTAATTCTCAATAAAAGATCTCGCTACATCCTCTTAATCGACCAGTATTATATAACTTATGGAAATGCTCGAAGCAACCAAAACTGATTTATCAATCTCTAATTTACGATCGAACTCTGTGAGCCATCACAGATAATTTCCTTATTCTTTTATTCTTTATTGTATAAAAAGTTACGTATTTTGACAATAAGAATTCAACATCGAAAATCGTTCCTGACCCATACACGAACCTCATCAAACGAGGTACCTTAATCCATCAACGATCGCTTAAAATCATCAACTTTTCCAACAGCACAGGTCAGAGTTGTTGAACGTCTCGGTGGCAATTCGCTCTCCAACTACATCCTATTGCAGAATTCTCCCAACCTCAATTCTCCCCTCGGTTCTTAGGATTATACTTAAATACCACTTACGTATCTAACATATTTACAACAATCGAGTATGGTACAGATTAACCGTCACGATGAACAAATACGCGGCTACGGAAGCCGAAAAAATTCTGGAACACGATGCCGTTGCGAAGAAGCTTGTTTGCCTCCGAAGAAGAATAGTGAAGAAAAAGAAAAAAAAAGGAAAAATCGCTGCTCCCGCACGCGTAGTCTTAGCGTGTAGCTGAGTGATACTCGCGGCGAGCAATTTGCAAAGTAGAGCGTCGGTCGCGCAGCGCCTTACGTCGTCGTCGGCGGAAATCCTCCTCAGCCGTCGTCGTCGACTGCTGTTGCTGACGCAACAGGGACTGCCGGGACGAACGCGTCGGCGTGCTCGGACAGCTGCTCTCGTCGTCATTGTCAACACTGGACGCTGGGTCCATCCCTGGACCCAGTCTTTTTAGTCCCTATCAAACCTGCAAATGAGAGAGAGAAAAGAGAGTTTAGAAGTCATCAGGTATGGATATGATATTGAGGTTGATAAAGGTGTTGGTAACGGTATAATCTTAAAGATAGTTAACGTTTAGATGTTGCAAGTATCGTTTTGACTCTAAAAAAAGTTAAAGCATGTTGCTTTGATAAAAAATTTTTGATACAACTGTCTATAATATGAATTTAAAACTTATTTTTAATCATCTCGAATGTTCAATAGTGATTTCAACTCTTCAAGAAATCACAGATATTTTTAAATTTATTTTAAACAAATGTTCATATAAGCCTCCAATATTGACTTACATCAATGGGTTTAAATATTTTGTATGAAATTTGAAAAGGTAACTCAAATAATCATTCATTTAAATTAATGATTTTTCTAAAAATTATTAGATTAGAACGTTAACTACATAATTATCAGTATAATATCAATGACCTATCCGCCGTAACAGTAACTTTGGTAATTTACGACCAATTACACCAAAATTCTAAAAATATCTAACAATCTTAACACAATTCCATTTCATCAATCGATTACTAACTTTCCAGAGTAACAAATGGTTGGTACTGTCGTCGCGGCCAGCCTGGAGCTCAGCCGACACCTGAGGACCGCGGAAGTCCTCGTAACCGTCGCCTCCAGATATCACCAGCAACCGACCTCGTTCACCACCACAGCTCCCGGTACTTCCAGTGCTGCTCGAGCTGCTGATACTGCTCTGTTGAGCGATTAGCGATTTGCTACTCTTCAGCGAGTACCGATTTGTCTTGGGCCGGGGTTCCGTCTTCGGTGGACTAGCGATTTCCACGCAGGTAAGGAAGCGCACGTGGCCCGTGTGACCGTGGGGTATTCCTGAAAATAGATCGATCGGTTAGAAAAACTTGTTTGTACAATTTACAAAGTAGTTGGAACTGCATAAAAAGCAATTCGCTGTTTCTTCAAAAGTTTCTTTTAAAAGTAGAAAATCTTCTAAAGTAGTTTCAAACCTTTCTCGAGAAAAACTTTATTTTACTTTTAAAAAATTGCTTTATCTTCTTCTTTTCTTGTTTAATTATTCAAATGAATAATCGAGTAACCATTAAATGTGATTAAGTTCACAATAAATCGAATTCTATATTCACATTCATTCAGTAGAAATTGTACCATTCGCCAATAAATCAGCTCTGACTAATGATCTTGGCTGTGCACAATCCTTGCTTTGATAAACAATCGAGAAGCGTTGAAATTAATGAGGAATGCGAGTGTATATATATGTATATGAATATACTGACCGGTGACCACAGGCGCTTGCGACATTCTTTGCGTGGACGGTTTTATGTGAGGAATCGGTAGCGTTAGGAGTACACCGGCGCTGGTGCCAATCCACAAAAGTTCATTACATGCCAATAGTGCGGTGACCCTCAGACACGCGGCTTTATGCTGCCGGATTATATCATCGCAATCTGCAACGAGAGGAATGTTTTCGTTAAAATAAATTTCACCAGAGTTTGACGACCAAACCGATATAATCTTGCATTATGTGTAGCGTAGAATTCTAAAACTATCGTTTATATGGTCCTACGTCTTGTTACATACTCAGAACTATATCATATAGAGATAGATTTGAAGCATAAAACTCTTATTAACTTTGAAAACCTAAAAATAACGATAATATAAGCTTATACAATATATTACATAAACCTAATCCTTCCCAAAAAGCTCTACATCCTGAAATCCAACTACTACCACAACCACAACAGCAGCAACCGCAACCACAAACCTCACGTGCGTCATCACGGAGTCGACACTTACTGGCAAGCATATTCGTCACAGCAGGTGCAATGTTGACGTCGCTGAGGCACTCGTAGCTACCCGCGTGGAAGAGCTTGAGCACAGCGCTATTGAGCAGTGACACCCAGACGCCTAAACCACCTGAACTCGCCATACAAGATATCGGCCTGTTACTATCGGCATGTACGACGAATGTGTGCTCCACCTCCAATGAGAAAGTGTTTAGGATTTTGACGCTGTTGTGACAGGCGCACCAGAGCTTGCCAGAAACTGGCAGCATGCGGGTTACGGGTGAAGCAACCGTGCCCACGGTTATGGTCGTTGGGTCAGCTGTGTTCCAACCGCCGCCTGAAAAGAGTTGAGGTCAAGTTTATTCATTTTGTGTGATTTTTAGAGATTTTTGTAGTAATAGAGTAACTGATTGGTAGTTAAAATAGAGTTAAAAATAAAGTTTAAATTGTTTGAGATAAAATAAGGGGAATTAATTGTTTTTAAAACTGGTTGCTTGAATTTTAATTTTGTTCAAGTGATGGGTGGAAGTTAAATCTATAGAGTGGATATTAGTGAAGCAAACTTTTAGTTGGTTTAACATTTAAGTGTTCGTATACTTCGGAGTTTAAGAACTTTTCATGCTTCGATGAATTCTCGGAAAATTAAATGAATTAATGTAAGTTGAGTGTACCAAAATTTCTACTAAAAGTCCATAAAATATTCTTCTTATTGGATAAAGTGATTCCAGTACAATATTAATACAATAACATATACAAAATTACTTACTGTGATCCCTCGAATAAACGGTGATATCGCCATTGGCCAACGATACAAACACTTTATTGTCCAAATATCTGAAAATCAAACAAACCCAAAACCATTATAGTTTTCATAGAAATTTCCAAACCCCCCAACTCCAACTCTTTATAACTTCTAATCACAACTCACATAATACAATGAACACTGCTGCCATGCTGCAGCTTGACTTTGTTCTTCTTGATGCGTATATTGTCGCTGCAGTTGTAAACGTGTACGCAGCCGTCCTCGGTACCAAGCCACATGGTCGGCTGATTAAAGTCCTCGTCGCAGCCACCGCCTTCAAGGCTCGACGCGTCGCCGCCGATCGAGGCGCTCGCCGCGTCCGCGCATGGAATGTCATCCGAATCCGAATCGTCGGAGCTCGAGCTGTTAAGGAAAAAGATTGTTACTCATAGGAAAAAGGTTTTACCTCGTTGCTCGTTAAAGTATTTTAGGATCAACGGTATGTTATTACGTTACAGATATAGATGCGTTTATTATAAACGTTAGAAGTATATATATATATATATATATATTGCTTAATTTTAGATAAAGTTCATAAAATCTATAATAGCACGTGCGCGCTGAGAAACTATTTACTATAATTTTAATAATAGTGCTGGTCAGTAGTATGCGCCTATAATTGTATGAAAGTTACACGCGCGTTTACAGCGTCGAACAATAAGCTATAAATATAGGACGGATATTCTAATATTTACTTTTAAAGTATAAATTTACTTTCACTAGCAAAAAAAAACACAAAGTTGACGTAGTTATTGAAAAAGTCTAGAAAATTCTCGAACGATTTATTTATATATTGTTAATGGATATAGTTTAATTAGTGTAGTTGCCTCAACGCGAGATACAGTTTTAGTAGAGTGAATAAATTTTTGCATCGTTGCATTATCGACTTGCGCTAATAATCAATTAATAGAATTGGTCGGATGCAAATAATTTCATATTTGATCAATGAAATAGTACACCTTTCTGCGAGGTCATTATTATATATTAGTATAGAACATGCTGATATTGTTACATCAGTGTTAGTAAAAATTGCAAAACCCACAATTATTAGCCAGAACTTTCTGGTGATATTTTTTTTTTTGTTTGTTTTTCAAGTACCTGTCGAGATGAATATTTCCACTACTCGTGTCCATATTTTGAACCGAGACACCGACACCACTTTTATTACTAACAAAGGCACTGTTAATACGTGTGCAGGAATTTGATCTATAAAGAGTGCAAGAGATGCTTTGTCAGTTCCGTCACCATATACATAGATGTGCTATTTTATCGATAAATATCGATTTCTTTTTTTAAAGAAAGTCAAACTTATTTCTAAAATTTCTAATACACTATATAATTTCATAATAAATAAACTAAAAGAAACTGTTATTATTCTCTACACCCCCAGTCATTTATTAAACTTACCAAGGCCTCAAAATAACCTTTCACCGCCGGAATTCATTCACATTCGTTTCCACGCGAAAGAATTTGTTTGAATAATTAAAGTATTCCGAACAATTTCGAGGTTTTCACCAATATCAAATAGTTGAAATACGTCGTCATTGTCGTCGACTGAATGTCAAAGTCAATTCTTTACCAATGCCTTTAAATTTCCCCTCACCCTTGAAATCCAACTAACTATATACTCCAACTAATTACCAAAGAAAAAAGAAAACTATATACGATACTCACACAGAAGTGCATCCAGGGATACCAGCAACGCAAAGAATGCGCGCGTTACAGACGCCATTGCAGGAGGTGACCTGTGGCGGCTCGGGGCTTAGACTTAGCACGCACACTTGGCCGACGTATCCGTCGCTGTTGCATACCCATACATCACGGGCGCCCTGGCCGTTTTGCAACGTTGGCGCAGCGCAGGTGAACTGCAAGCCGGCGCGCGTCTTTCGTATCGGCAACGGACCCACGAATTCGGGCACTGGCCTTCGGTCCGTCGACGCAGCTGTAGAAGTGTTTTAAGATTAAGGGCTGTTAAAGTGATGTGGTTATATCGGAATTCTTAATTTCAGTTTCTTTAATAAAACCGCGTGACGTTATTATTTTTTAACTTTTGTAGTGAAAGGAGAAAATAGCTTTTATAAGCGTATTATGGCTTGTTATAAGGTACAGCGAATAATGAAAATTTAAAATAAACGTATATACCGCCGTGTATTTTTATTATATGTTCATTAATGAACATTTCATAAAAATTCCCAGAAAGAATATTGTTTGAAAAACATTTTTAATTACGTACCCAATTTTGCCTTGGCCTCGTTAAAGCTTTCTTCCCAGCTGGCGCGTTTGTCCGGTTTTGCAAACATCACCGAGATATTCTCCATGCCAGCTCTGAAATCATTCCATCTTCCTTAATGAATATTCATTCGATATATTGCCTAATCTCTCAGTCACGCTATTGCCTTTTAACGTATTTTTCTTTTTATTTTAATCAACGTGCGGCTGTTATTTAAAGTATATAGCAAAAATGTTGTCTTCAATTATTTAAAAATTTGTTGTTTTTCAAAATTATCTACACTTTATAGTCAAATTGTCAGAAATACCCTCGTTGTTCCACTTCTCGATAATATTACACGACCAAAGAAAATCTATTTCCGTTCTCCGAAATATCGATTACTAACCGCTTCGGTATATCGCACGCTACTATAGAACTTACAAGTGGAGAAGAAAAAAAGTTAAGCGATGATGACTTTTCATAAAAACAAAGTCGATCGAGAACTGGGTCGCTTCCTCTCGCCAACTCCTCAACTTATCAAAAACCAATCGAGAATATAACCAACAAAATGAAAAAAGTCTAATTACACGCGAAGTGTCCACCCATAAATTCCACCGTCCACTACCATACAAGCATCCC
Source organism: Torymus tubicola (assembly GCA_035583055.1). Taxonomy (NCBI): domain Eukaryota; kingdom Metazoa; phylum Arthropoda; class Insecta; order Hymenoptera; family Torymidae; genus Torymus; species Torymus tubicola. Next base: position 17,733 of record JAWWEQ010003172.1, read on the forward strand.
AAATCCAATCTCAGCCTCAATTACACGTTGGACATGCCACTATTACTACTACTACTACAACTCACTGCGTGTTAAGGGTGAGCTCGAGACAGGCGAGCTGCGAGTGTGCGGCGTTTCGTTCTGCTAGCTGTTTCTGTGTCTGTGCGAGCATATCGCGCACAAGCTCCTCGAGTGGCTGCCTCGGTCCATGCAACCTCGCGGCTAACTCCTGCAGTTGGCCCAGGGTGGCACAGTCCTCTCGCAGATAGTCCACCTCACGTGCCATTCGACGCAGGTTCTCGTCTTTGGCTAAGCAGAGCGAGAGAGACAGAGAGAGAGAGAGCAACGGAGAATTTCATTAGCCGTCTGCGGTATACCATATGTATATATATACACGGGGGTGTGAGATCAAAGGGAGAAGACACGTGGTTGCGGGGGATAACGTTGTTAGGAATTCGGAAGTGGTTGAGGTTTTGGAAAGTTGTAAATTTGGTGGGATGCAAGATATATACACACACACACACACGTATATACAAGTTAGGTATAGGGTTTATGATGTACGTTGATGGTGTGACGAAATTAAACTGTTATATATTTAATGTAGGAATAGATGGATTTTGTCGTACCTTTCATTACTTCCAAGTCGTCCAGAGGAATCCTCATGAGCATCTTGTATTTGTTCGCTTCCAACAATCCTACCAAGCTGTTTGGGCAAGAGCTTCTGCGAAATGAAATAACGTGGGTAACTGATGTTGTTATAATTAGAATTGTTAGCGCGTGCAGAGAGGTAGAAAGCGTGAAAGGTTTATTGAAATAGAACAAATTATGGTAATATACGAAGTAAGAGCTTTAAATCATCATAGGTTGTAACAAGCGAAGAGGAACTAATAAGTCTTATACTAACGTGGATGGTTTCCTGATAGTTCCGCTCCGTCGCTTGATGCTGGTGATAACCAGAAGGTCGGAGAACAGGAAGAGACCCCGTTCCTTCCGCGTGCCCTGGTTAGAGGCGATGCTCACCAGATCGTGTCTGATAAAAGCTCTGCGGGTAAAATTAATGCTCGTTGAAATGCTATGCGCTCGATTTACTATTGTGGCTTTAATATTTTAAAAGGATAATTATGAGGGAAATTATTTGTTTTTTCGTTGTTATTATGTAAATCTTTGTTTACCTGAGATATCGACAATATATGTTCAATATTTATTATATTTGTTTGCGCATAAGGGAAGAAAATATAAGCTTCTTATTACGCTTAAATGTACATATTTTGTTGGAAGCTCACAGTAAATATATATGCGAAAATACGTCTTTCCAAGAATGGAGCATAACGTTGAATTCGCAGCAGTAACAACTTTAGAATTTAATCGGTGCGAGAGGCCAATAAAACATTTAATTAAAGTACAAGGCAAATATTTTCTCTCCAGTGAAATATATATATTTAGAAGATTTCATTTGAAATTCATCCTTGAATAAACTTTCATTCACTTGGTGCATTGAAAAAAAATGATAAAATTAAAAAAAATTCTATTCATTTAAAATGTGCGCAGTGAATATAACTGACTTACATAACTAATTATTTTCGAAGTTGAAATGAAAATTCTGGAATATAGTAAAAACTATTTATTCTTCTATAATTACATTTTTTCGCTAGAACGTTAAACAGGCTTCTATTAATTAAAAAGATAATTGTATTTTCAAACCATAAAAAGTTTACCAATGAATTTAAAGTCAAGCTACTAAAAATCAATTGTTTCATATATTTATAACGTACTGGAGTTCAATTAAGTATCTTCAAAGAAAAAGCTATATAATCTTTCTTTAAAAAAATTCGTTTGTCCCATTGATGAATAGAATAAACAAATTTAAACTTGAACGCGAAGAAAATCCAATATACACGCGTACCTGTCATTCGTGACGATACCAGCGAGGCCCTCAACGAGCGATTGCACTTCCTTAAGGGTTGTTTGTTGCTGCTCCCACTCAAGGGACTCGCGTTCCGTGCAGTTGATTTTGACGACAAGTTCGTGTACCTCCTTCAACGCAGCCTGAAGCAGCTGGTAATCCGGGTGACTTGGGTCTGTGTGCTTCAGTAGCCGCTGAATCAACAGTTCATAGCGTGGTATCTTCTGCACAGGTTTGATCAGAAGCTGGTCCAGGCCGAGTTTGCCCTTGTGCTCGCGTTCCATCGTCTGCGTGATGGTAATAATCGAATTCAAGTGTCAAATTTTTGTTATCGTAGGTTTCGTCAATAATACGTCGACGAGATGATATTCTTTGTAAAAGAATCTTCATTTTTCAAATGAAACTGTAACCTAACTATTACCAGACTAGTTTTTTTTTCAGGAATATACTCGTATCAGTGGGTGTATGAGATTGAAAAACTGACTGGCCAGTATTGTTTTACAGTAATTTATCGACAGGCATGTCAATATTGTAAATTGACCGGAGAAAGAAAACTTTTTTATAAATGTCTTTTAGTCGCACAAGATAAATGGTTAAAGTACAGTTTCATTTGTTTGCCCTTCAAAAACAAGCTGACTGTTGAACACCTACGGACGCCTATCAAAAGGCTTTGCGATAATGACGCTTTTAACGAACCATTGGGATTGACGTAAATCAATGCCACTGATGTGTATACGTAGGTGAGCCTATATAATTTCACGATATTCCAATATTACGCAGAATCCTGTAGATGATAGTTTCACTTAACAGTATAATAATTCAGTGTCGACATGAGTATATACTAAAACCTTGCGTATAGTTTGTTAAAGAAAACTTTTCTAAAATCTTTTAACGGAAACTGACTGATTTTACTTTATAGTTTGCGTTTAATTTCATTAATAAAAAAACAAATTCATTAAACTCACATCGATTAGCCTATTATAAACTCTTATACTTTTTATCATTCATTTAACTCAATTCTACTTTTTCCTTCTACTTCTTTTTCTTAACTCAATTTAGTTGATGCGACGTACAATCACCAACCCATTCCCAAATGAGAAAAAAGAAAAGGAGAGACGCGCCTCTGTAAAACCTCCCGCAAACATTGAAATTGACTTGGCCACTTCTCGCGTTGCCCTCGCTCTCGTTCGCGCTGTGCCGCATATATACAGTATATATAACGTACACGTCTACCCGTCATTCGTCATGAATTAAACTCACCTCGAGGAACCGAGCAAACGCCGGTTTAGCTTGGCACGTCGTCTTGATGGACTTCTTCGCGGATTTCCAGTTATCCAGGAACAATGTGTACGTCTCAAGCACTTCAGGCCTAGTGAACTGCAACCGAACAACGAAACAAGTGTTAGAAACTTTTTTCCTCTTCTCTACCTCTCTCAAGAACACCGTAACCGGCGGAAGCTCGCGAGTAGTCAATTAAGTAATTGCTCGCAAAGAGAGAGAGAGAGAGAGAGAGAGAGGAAAAGCTCGATCAAAGAAGCAAACAAGAAAGAGAAGGAGAGAAAAAAAAGAAAGAAGGTTACGGTTCTCCCTTACCACCTCGAGGAACACATCGCCGATTGTTTGCCGCAGCTCCCAAGTCTCCAGGCGCTTGCGCAATTCCTCCAGAAATACCTCATGGTGACTGAGTATCGCCGGGACCTGCAAGTGGTAGCGAAGAAAGGGGAGGGGGAGGAGAAAGCTCCCTTGTTTATTTTGCCTCTGCGAAAGTGAATGCGCGCGTGTGTGCCGTGCAGCTTTGCGCGACTCGCTGCTACTGTTCCCGATTAGTCGGCCGCAATGCTCTACATTTCGTAATTCCCGCGACCTTCCGTTGTCGTCGTCGTCGCGTTTTTTCTTTCTCTCGGTTTTTTTTTATTTCTCGAAGACTGATCGGTGCACTTTACATGGTTAATTTCTTATACGACGATGCTTGATCGATTTTGTATTGCACCGTGATTTTTGGGGTAAATTTATAATTGATGTGTGTAATTAAATGCTGAACGGTAAATTTAAATGTTGGGGATGTTGTTAATTTTGCATAAACAGAGAAATGCTGTTCAATTGCGCGCAACGCGAACGACTGAGTTTTCGTTGGTATAATTTAACTTCGGATGTTTATCGAGCTACAATTATTGAAATGTTATACATAATAAAAAAAAATAAAATAAATGGTATACATAATAAATGTTATACATAATTGTAATGAATTGATTGAATTCAAAACTAGACTACGTTTGGTCAGCAGGAATTACGACAGAATTTGTAATTGCTCACTTCAGTTTCAATACATTTGGAATACTTAGTTTATTGCCGTTTATCCTTATAATCACAGAATGTTGTTGAAAATCATTTTAACTTCTTTACTACAATGTATTACTTATCAAAATTCGTAACGGTTACAAACTTATACTAACAACAAAACTCAACTGCTCTTTCCATTACCGCACGGCGCATTATAGAAATCGGCACACTCGTCGTTTTTATCATCAAACACTACTCACCTGATAAAATATTTCATCGACGATGGCGGCGTCGACGAGGTGCGTGTTCTCCGGGCTCTTGAGCGTCTGCAGGTATTTCTGAAACAATAATTAGAGATTTAGGCTATTGCTCGGAATATACATATATACACACATATACATATAGCTAACTAATGTATAACTCTCGAGTGATAATCCTCGCGGTATAGTAATCGACTCAATGACCGAGTATATACGCGCGCGAAAGCTGCGTATATAAATCATTGGCTTCAAAGCTGTGCGCGCGCGCGCGAATTGCTGGCATCGTGCCGTTGGTGTATACCAGGACGGAATACCGATGTCAATTTATTTTCATCGCTTCGCTGGACTGGAAAAAGTATAATACGCTCCCGATTTGATTTCAAGGCGACGAATGCTGCTTAACGAGGAACAGAGAGAGAAAAAGAAGAGGTTTCCTTTAACGTTTTTCCTCGAATCCTTCGGCGAATTGTTTTCGCGCTTTGTTTTTCGCGTTCGTTATAGAGTGCGATGTGAATTTTTCTTGAAATTTTCCATCGCTATATAAATTGGAGCGAGTTATGTAGCGCGCGAAAGTGCACCATACGTTTTAATAAAGAGAGGTATAATAAAGTGTCGTAAATTCGGTTCGCCCGTCGGATATAACGTATAAGGCATATATCAAAATATATATATATTCGGGAAGTGAAAAAAAATTATTTTTTTTTCGATGCAGCATAAATATGAGATAAAGTATAGCTTGTTAGCTTAATGTTGAAAAAATAGTCGGTTTAATTTACGAGAGTTTGCAAATTTTAATGGAAACATATTTGGATGTACACGTCGCCGCCACCACCGCCGCACGCTCCGATTGTTTTAGTTGATTTAAGGTAATGGGGTTTACGTTAATCGACGCAACGCGTATATATCAAACGAAATGCATGTTAATATATATAGCTCCGGGTAAATTTAGATTGAACGTTACTTTGTAATACGATTTTGGCGCATTTAAAATTTGCATTATCAAGCACAAATATTAAAATTTCCAATGAAACTCAAATACAACTATTAATACGAGAGTTAATTAAGGCTATATTTCGCCCGAAAATATGCTCGATAAAGTAGCTTAACGTGTTATATATATATATTTAATCGTCACATCATTTTTAAACTTCGCAACTGCGTGCATCCAAAATGAATTCAACTCCCATAAACCCGTGCGAATATCCCACTCGTGCACGAGTATATACCCGGAGATAAATAATCATGACGAATTCGCGTTTTCGCAACGTCGACGAAAACAAAAAAAAATCTCGAATTTACGTCGCGTGTGCACGAACGTAAATATCCCGATACGTGCGCTCGGAATAATACATAATGCTCGCACGAGCAAATGCGCTTTTCTTTATCCCTTTATTCTCCACTTTTCCCCGTCTCTTATCCGCCCTTTTGTTTTCGATTTTCACGAGCCGTAAACAACTTGTGCGTACAAGTTTTTTCCCAGTGGTGGTAGTTTTAAGCACGGCTGAATAAGAATTATTATACGTGTGTACACGATACGCAGAGGACGACGAGACGGTGGAATGCACAGTTAAATTGTAGAATTACGGTGTACGTCTTCGATGTAGCTAATTGCAAATGCATGGTTTGAAATTAATTGGGTCGACTTAGCGAGTGTATGTGTAGGTTTGTGTATTCGATGTATACTAATTATAGGAAATCAATTTAGTAGTAATATTGATTTAGTTAGCGAAATGTATACGCTTGATTAGTTGGTAAGGCGAAGTTTGATTTCAAGCCATTAATACAGGCTCATTTAATATCTATTACCGCAGTAAAAGTATGAAATTATTATATATAGTTTCGAGATATCTGTGTGAAATAATACTATATTTACGTCAAAATCACGTATTAGAACAATTCAAGAGACTTAAAGTAGTTTATTGGGAAAGTTTTAGCGCTATTTTTCTTCAATTCTTATTTTTCAAAAACTTTTATATAAAATAAATACTTTCGCAGAAGATGGAAAAACTTTTTACGAAACTATGATGATACTGGAAACGTTCAAACAATTTTAAGTTAAGATATAAATCATTGAAAAGTTTGTCCAGGAACCGTTTAAACTTCGCAAGCCAAATAATTCGCACAGTCACAATCATATAATTTGTCAAATGATTCACATGTTTGCATCTATATTTATGTATGTGCATTGAACGTAAAACATTGACGTAATACATCATTTTTCGATTAAAATAATGCTTTTGTTGCTGCACGTGTATAACCACGTCACGATTTCGTAATATTATAATGGTAAACGAATATTATCGTTGTTAGTAATTTTTCATTCATGAATAAAATAAGTATTGAATAACATATTAATTAACATGGAGTCAAATAACGGTATTGTTAATTTTCTAACAAACATATAGAGAGAACAAACTATTAATTTAATTAAAATATTTTAAAGAATAAACAATATGAATTTATATTTTGTTATTTCAACTCTTCTAAAATACAAAACCAGGTAAATTTTAACTGCAGAAGCAATCAAAACTCAGCTTTATTGCTGACAGACACGTGCGGCCGCACGAGTAGAGTTGACACCCACGTTTATGCATGAATTTTGGGTATCTTTTCCGGTGAAACAAAAGAGTGAGCTTGCGCACACATACATACCCAGTATTGGCCTCGATTTCCGCACGTCGCAGTCGCTGAGCTTTCGCGGTGCGAACGTGCCGTGCGATCATTCGCACATGGCGCCTTTACGATCGTTTACGCGACGTGTGCGTGTGTGTGCATATGCAAGTGTATATATATATACACTCATACGCATACTATCGGACTCTATGTGAATTTCTTATAGTGATTTCGTCGCTGGTGTATGCGTGCACTATTTCGGAGACTTTTCTCGGAAAATGATTATTTTGCTGTTATTCAATTCTTATTTTCCATGTTTTCATAATATTTCACTGTGGGTATATGTGTAGATCTTGTTGTCATGTATTTTGATACGCAAATGGAAATTTATTGATTTTAGTATAGTGCAACAGGTAGCGCTGACATAATTATAATTCCTCAAATTATTTGATATGTGCTGATACGTATTCGCGTATAAGTACAAGATTACATATATATGAATATATATAGCACAAACAGGGTGACGTTAAATAACAAAAAAAAAGTATGAATATATAAAGTAATTGTTACAAATTTTATATAATGTAATAAAACATGTTTTATTGTTGAATCTACATCAAACTTGGGTTTCATTACAGAAATTGATAAAGACATAAAATATAAAATTAAGAATAAATATTTTATGACAACACTTTCAATCACCAATAAACCCTTAGATATTTGTTTAGTTCCTTAACGCACGCACTCCGTCCATTCTTGTGCATGATTAATATGAAAATCAAACGAATTTTGTTTTTTACCCCAACCACGAATTTATATTCTTAAAATTATCGAAATAATAAGACAAAATCAACCATTACATAGAAAATCAAAGCCTCATTCATTTCCTGTAACTCAATTTCCAAGTCGGCCTCGTACAATCCTCGATCCCGAATCGAAGCAAAAAGAGAAAAAAAAACTTGACCGCAGCAGCTTTCCCGAGGACATCCCCCCGCGTCACTTGCAATTTTCATAATTCCTTTCAATGCAGTCGACAGCAAGAAGGAACTTTTCCCCATACAGCAGCAGCAAGCCCGCAGGCACACGAAAACTTGATTCGATATAAAAATTTAAGCGTACTACTTCTCTTCAGCCCCTTATCACCACCGTCGTCTCGCGGAAAAACTTCTCTATTCGAAAGAAAGAAGGAAAAAATTCACTCGAAAAGTGCGCCTGAAACTGAACATAAGCGTCGTTTTCCTCCTTGTACACGTTTCTCACGCGCGCTGGCAAAGCTATTTTCCGAAGTATCACCGCGTAATTCGGTCCAGTTTCCATGTAAAGTGGAAGCGAAACTTTCCATCGAGGTCTTGGCCGTCGTCACACTGCCAATGGCGTCGTTCTCGAGGATTACGACGCGCGTGTCTAGCGCATTAGAGTCTCGTTCGCACGGCTAAGCTGCGCCATATAGGCGAAAGACGCACTTCGACATGCGGCCCGTCATAGGTTCAACGCCACGAGTATTTTACGGTTCATGCGATTCTTTTATGGGGGGTTGGTTAAGGGTTTCTAAACCATATATGCAATGGGATTGGGTTATCGATCGAATAGAACGTAAAACGTATGGATTTTATTGGATTAAATATTGTTATCGAATTCACACGATATATATAAAGTAAAAAATATCGATTACATTTTCCTTGCACCTTGACACCCTATCGATAAAATTACATTGCACATTATTAATCCAAAAACTCAACATATATCTTACACCCCATTTTATTCAACACTCAAAAATCTCTCTTTAATTATATCACCGACTAGCAAACCCCCACCTCATTATACCAAGCAGCAGCAGCAGCAGCAGACATTCGGGGTCCCGACGTGGAAATCGCTGCTATATTATAATGCACATTGAGGAAGTCACTCGAGCGGAATTATTATGTTGCGTCTCGGCAGCGTTATAACGACGCGAGTGAATAAACAAGCCTCTCGCGAAATCTTGTTTACGCCGGGTCAAATACGCGTGCGCACCTCGACCAAGGTATAGACATAAAGGTCTCTTCGTTCTTTTACCAGAGGCGCGCGCGCCCATGGTGTGTGCAACGCGTAGCTTATTGCGATAAATTATTTATTGTTTACCGCAGAGAGAGAGAGAGAGAGAGAGCTGGAAGGATGCGCAACCTTGGAATTGGAGGTAAGGATTTCAGGGTAACCGCGCGCAATAGACGGAGATTTGCGCGTGAAATTTTCGTATTAGCCGTTATTTTTCTGTCTACGCAAGCAGGTATAATAATAATAAAAAAAAAGATAGAATATATAGAATTTTCATTGTATTATAGTTTATATATAGGGAAATCCTTGAATGTATACGCGTTAATAAATGTTCACTTTAAATTTATTCGACACCACTTGCCGCTTGCATTCATTAAATTAATTTTCACTTGTCATCCACTCCCTATCCTACCACGTATATATACATCTGGACATTAACGTTTTACAATAGGCGCATACATTTTGAAACCGTATATATATATAACATTTATTTCTCGCAAATTACAACTCGACGTCAGTGAAAAACGTTTAATAAAACCGCACACTCCTCTTAACAATTCCCTTTTTATTGCTCTTTGACAAACCAACGTGTAGCATCACGCCTACCTTAACCACAATAAAAAACAAACAAACAAACGTTTATTAAAATTCCGTCAACTCGCGTAACGGCGCGTGTACTCGTATATTATCCAATACTCGTATATGCATACACACGTGACCTATACGTCTAACTTCGACACACGTGCAGCATTAACAATAACAAGGCACGCTCACAAGGCCGTTTATCAGGTATACGCGACGATGGCACACGCGGCTGCATAGCTACCGATAAGCTTTCACCGAGCGTTCCATGAGGGGTAGTACTAGTAGTAGTAGTAGGAAATTGCCGTTTTCGACATGGCGCATCGTCGTCCCGCGACCTGAATTACGAGCGCTCTTTCTATCGGAGGTGAATAGAGGAGGGAGTGTGTGTTGATTAGGTTGGTTATAGCGTTCCGCGATGAGGGGGAAAGGTGATGGATGAACGTTGCTGCTGCTGCTGCTGTTGCTACTGCTGGTGCAGTCGATGGGGTTGGAGAGTTTGGAAAGTGGAGGTATGGGGAGATGAAATGTGTTTTCGAAAAAGAGCATGAGAGGATGCGTAATTCGTGGGTAAAGTCGTTGTTGTTGTTTAAAAGCAATTATGTATACGGTTTTATAGAAGGATTACGTTCATGATGTTTATAATGCTGGGGGTACGGAGATTTGCAGGGCTTATTTGATAATATATATTTGTTAAATGTTTAACAAAATCCTCTTTTTGTCGAGACAATGAAAGTATTAAAGTTGTTTTTGTATACAAATGCGATGAAAAGATTACTTTGGTCATTTTATTTTCGGTTAGCTGCGCCAGGATTTTCATTGATATTTAACTTTTATTACCGTTTACAGGTTTTTACTGCTTTTTAAAAGGGATGAGATAATTTCATTCAGTGTAACAAATGTTTAACTGCAATTATGAACTGCAAAAATGAGAATTTCTTTATGAAGAAGACAAAGAAATGGAAAAGAAGGTTTTTTAAATTAAAATGATGGCATAGCCAAAAGAAAATAAACGTTTGTTTTAAACTAAAGTCCGAGGAATATATATTGCACATTGAATTAACGAAGTTTGGTTTTCGAAAAAGGTGCTTGAAAATACAGAGAAATTGTTGTCAGATCGTGGGAGGAACGCCTAACTTGTGTTATTTACTTGCATAAAGTTCTTTGAACATGCATAGTTTAATGTCAAGTTGAGAAAATATTCTTGTTGGTTCGAAGAATTTCCTCTGCCTAAGGAAGTTTCTGAACTACGGAGCGAACACCCGTTGGTTATAGAAATGTTTGATCACGGAAGTAATATACTATACTTCATAAATAATTGCGCATAGAGGAATATTTCTATGCAAATAAAAAAAAAAGATATCTGTCAAAGAAGTCACAGAGAACTTTAATTATTCTCTATACTGTATAAAGAATATATACAAATCTTATACATCTCTCTTATAATTTAACTCGTTTGTTTCTTTGTCGTGGTTTCAGGTTCATTATATTTACACGGTATTGTACGCTTGAGTTTTCAAGAGAATTCTATCTGAAAAACGAAACAAATACGAATACTTCGTGTACTATTTTTATTCATTAAAACTTTTGTTGTACATTGTAATACACGTGCCGAATGAACGAATGAAATAAATCGTGTATATGCTTATAGCAACGTAAATCATTTTTGCACATACTGCAACAACGTGGGCGTATATCAAAGTACAACTGTATATGCACGTGCTACTTTTTGCGAACTTTCCGAGCTTTCATTTTTTAGTAATCCCCTTTTGATGCGCTTCGTTAACATACTCGTTTTATCGCGTACTATAGTCCAGAAACCGTAACGTTCGGTTACGCGTAATGCGAGAAGCTGATTGGATTTTTTATTTTCGGGTTCGAAATCAGTGTATTTATTCAGTTTATAGAATCGAAAATGTTTGTATTGTTGTTATCTATAGTATTTATATTCAACGCAATGCAAAATGTAAATTCTTCTCACGAATCTCGCATTCCTTGTTTTCTAGCGTTGTTTGAAGTTTGCAACGTTTCTAATTGCTCTACTTTAAATGAATAATTACAGCATCGTGTTTAAAAAAACAAAAATTTCGTCGCACTGCGCCACGTCGCTAATTTCGATATTACGGTTGTTAAACGTCGATTTATTTATTATGCTTTCTTTATAACCCTTCTATCATGCATTATGTACAATATCAAAGTACTTACATTGACTAGTATTTGCAAGGCCTCGACATAGGAACGTTCAGTGTCATATAGTTCGACGACAACATGTGTACGAGTGTCCTGTAAAAAAAATGGATTAATTATAAATTTACAATAATCGCATTATAAACAATATATTTATCAAGATAATATTTCACAACCAACATATTATAATATTAAACCCTAAAGTAGGAGAACAAAGACTTTGCATGCATATTTTTCTATATTATATACCCTTATCAAACCAATATACATATAATATCCTTAAATTATACAATTATCCTATACAACGATATATTTATTTTCCATCTTAACAATTCGCCACAATAGATCATCAACCGCACATCTCATAAATATATACAGCATCCACGTTGTGTCCTTAATCCATAGCCACGTCCCTTACATATACGCAGAGTCTGAGGACGCGCGCTGAGCCAACGCTACGTGCATCGCTATATGATATATAGCACTTAATGGAAATATCAATTTACATTATGATTCAATGCTTCGCGCGATATTGATAACACATCTCGTACCCGACCTTGCGCCCATACAGCGCAGAGTACCTAAACCAATATATCTATATATACAGGTTCAAATCCACAGATCATAAATTCGAAGGCAAATTCACTCCCTAAGGCTATCCTATGTATACGCGTCGATCTACATTGAAATTCGAATAGCTACGCGGTTCGTTACCTTGGCGAATAAATATATAATGTACATAGTAATAAGTGTCTGTCGTATTTCTATAGAGTTCTTGGTTTTCAGGTGTATATATACCTATACATCTATCTAATTGCCATAAGCGATTATTCGCAGCTCACTTCACGTCGCATAATAATAATAATAATGATGATGATAAATAATAATAATAGTAATGATAATAATAATAATAATAATAATAATAATCGACTGTTCAACCCTCGTAATGGCGCATTGTGCGAGCTCTCCTTCGACGAGAAGACCGCATAGTATAGCGTAATTATCGTACGCGTCGTCAAAAGATGTTTTGAGAGCGGCTATAGAGCTCGTATAGTAATATATGTATAAGCGCCGAATGCGGACTATCTTGTCACACCCGTGTACTCTGTATAGGAACAAAAGAAAAAGAGAAGCTCACGTAACTCACCGAATAATTATGTAATGCCGCGCCTTGTGTATTATGTATATATTACATATTATATATCTATAAGACGCGAATTTGCACATTGTCTGAAGCACAACGGCGCTCTCATGTTTATTTATTAGCGAGCGTGCTTTGTATCTTCCTATATATATACATGAAATTTTCGTCGCGTGCGAATAAAAAGGATTATTTAGGAACGATGTTTGTATATAAGGTAAATGTACCTATTACAGCGGTTCGATGATATTTCTTACCTTATTTTCTTTATTACTTTGAATTTATCGACTTTTCGCTTTTAGAATGAAGACAAAATGATAGATTAGAGTTTAATGAACATATAAAAAAATATGACAAACATCAAAAACCAGTCTAACAATAAAATAATTGTACGTTATTCCGCGGATGAATAATAAACTTGTCCCTATCACCGCTGTACGTATTACCGCGGACTAAAACACATGCAAAAATCGTGAATTTCTATACTAAGAGTACTAAAACTATGATTATTACATACAATTAAGTATCCTGCGTAAACTACATATAATATTTCACATAATAACATAGAATTGTTTACATTGTGACAGTATTCCGGCTTGCTGCGATATTTGGAGGTTAGGAAGTCGAGGCGTAGCAGCGCAACATACAATATATAATATATATACGCGAGCGCGCCGCGGTGAAACGTACACAATGTGCTGATAATCAATCCACCGAATTGCGCGCATCCACCATAGTTATGTACGCAAAGCAGCGGCTCATTTATTTATTAATGTAACAAAAGAAATGACTATATCTTTTCAGAAAACGTTAGATTGAAGTCCCTAGTTGATGTAGATGTAAAAATAATTAAGTTTAAATACATATTTTATAGACTTTTATTAGTTTAACCGTGGACATTTGAGAAGTGAGTTTGCTACGAAAATCGCTGTTTTAGGACCTTTTTAGATGTACTCAATTTCAAATTACTTTTATTAATAGTAAATCAAAGAGAATTAAATCATAAACGCTTTCAATTGATACGTTATGGTTACATTATACTACAGAAATTTTTCCAAGTCAAAATATTACGTCACAACGTGACACCCGCGGTAATAGGTACATTTACCCTATATTATACGTATAGATGTGATGGCGCCACGCGATCATCGTTATTATATATTAAATTTATCATTCAGGTTTATGAGCACAAGCACAAGCGCCCGATGAAAACAAAAGTTACGTCGTCGTTATGCGGAGTAAGAGAGAGAGAGTGAGTAAGAGAGTATTATGCAGCCGGTATATTGATAATAGAATAATTACGATGATAAAATGTTATAACTTTCGATATAAGGATATAACAAATGTTCAGGCATTGAAAAGTATAAAAGGATGTAATGTGTATTATATAATGACGAATTCCAGATAGCGATAAAGTTAAATTTTAATATATCTGCTATACGTTAATCCTCGATGTTCGGAGAAGGGAAAATAAATTTCCGGGAAATAAAGTTTTGCTTATGAACACGTGAGTATTTTTCGAGCTAAAAAGGGTGGATTATTAACGGTGTTATGGCCGTTGAAAAAACAAAAAACGTTGCATAGCTGCTTGGAGTTTTCGCTAAAAAAACAAATGTAAGCGTCGATATTGTATTTGATGTATCTCAATTAAGTAAACATTTCAATTACTATCAATAGTATTATATATTTAAATTCAATTTCTCGCTACAACCAACGCTTGCGTAAAATACCTTTTAAAATCATCCCACTTAACTACCCCTACACCAAAAAACCTACCACTACCCTCGAATGCCATGAATTCTCTCACCTACTCTCCCTCGCGACGATAAAAGCCTTATAACACTATATAGCCCTCATCTCAGCCCATAAACCGCGCGCACCTTGCACCCCGTCGTGTGTAATCGCATTACACGCTCCGTCTACCACTCGCACCTTCTATATACCTATACCTATACGTTTCGTAAAAAAAAGACTTGCGTCGCACGCGCTTACATATATACATACATACATACCGTCATTACGTACGAGAAGAGAAAAGAGAGAGAGAGAGGGCAATTACAATTAACGAGGTACACAGGGAAGGAGGAGAGTATACAGACGGTATAGCGCATGTTTCGCTTTATACACGTGTCACATCGTAATTGTACGAAAGAGAGAGAGAGAGAGAGAGAGGGAGAGAGGGAGAGATAACGCATGCACGCGCTACGAGACTCGCCCGACGACGAACGAGAAACGTGAGCAGTCCACGTGCGGATATATAAGTCGCGCAATGCTGATGGCGACGCGAGGACACACACGTATGCGTATATATTGGGTGGATATAGGGTTCGCTTGATTGAGTGTACGGAATGACGAGTGGTATGGGGTTTTCACGATCGGTTCGTGGAATGTAAAGGGTGAAAGAGAGAGAGAGAGGGAGAGAGGATTTGTCGGGGATGGGTTGTAACGTTTTAAGTGGTTTGGCTGGGAGTTATATGGAAGTGAAGTTGAGAGAGGAAGTATTTCTCTTTTAATTGGCTGGAGTCACGTGCGACGCGAGGTATCTGCGTGCTGCAGGTAAAGCTAATGAAGATTTTGCTGAACGAGGTGGAACGATTTGGTCGGGGAAAAAAGTATTTTTGTGTATCTTTTTTAACGGTTACGATACAAAGTCTATCTTTTAAGCTATATAATCTCTTATTTTTAGTCACAGAGGAATTAGGAATAGAACGAAAAAACCAGTAGTAGTAATACTACAACAGTAGACACGTGTATTTGAATATCAAATTACTTCTCATTATTAACTTTCCAAATTGCAATATTTACCGGCGCGGTACTGTTCGCGAAGAGCATTAAAATGATAATTGAAAATGAAAAGTTGAAACGTGATAAAATTTCTCCGTTAAGTATGCACACCGCCCTGTATAGTTTCAAACAACTCCGCCTCGTGCATGAACATCGACGCATCCTTCCAACTATAATATAACCCTATACACTGCACGCGCGCAGTACACGAGTTAAACCAAATAGATGATCGCTAAACGATAACGCGCGTGTGTACACGTATAATAACGTAAACGCTTTGCAATTCTCCCGTTGAGATTGCATAATCGTGCGTGAATATTTACTGAAAGCTTGCTTTAAGCGAACAAAAACAGAGAGAGAGAGAAGGAGAGGAAAAGTTCTCTTCCCTCGCGCGGCTCTTTTGTAATTAGAGCAATAGAAATTGTTGATTCTAGCGCAAACGGATATATGTATGTGTTTCCGCAAGCGCGAGCGTAAGGAATAAAAGGAAAAGTCCTTGGAGAGGGAACGAAAGAGAAAGAGAGAGAGAAAAAAGAAAAGTTGAACAGGAAGTGCCACGTGCTGTACAGCGCGTCGGTGGGCAATTGATTATAATGACAAGGTGATCGACGTAAACTTTGCGAAAATATGCCGCGCGTATAGTACATCCCGATAAAAAACATTTAAAAGTAAAATTAGCGCACGAGCGCGCTCAGCATCAGCAGCTACAGGAGCTTTCGAAACTTTTCGACGCGGCGAGTTGCTTATTTTCTCCGAGTTTTTTTTTGCGTAACGCGAGCCGCAAGCTCAATGGAGACAGTATACGTATATACCGCTACGTATACGTCTCCTTCGTAATTTGCAATAACATTGCCGTAACATGCGCAACCCTATAACCCCCCCAAGTTTGAGGTAAAAATTTTTGTTAGAATATTTATAAGAAATGCGGAATATTACCGAGTGTATTACGCTAGCTTTTAAAAAGTTTTACCGGTATGTATATACATGCGTCGAGAGAAAAGTGAACATTCGTCGAGCTCCATTTTCCCTGCTTTACTTACTTGTATAATATATATAGGAATTAAAACTTTGTTGTACTTGCGCGAGCAGGGAAATCTTCTTGTTATTTTGAAAAAGAATATTTTATAATATCTCAGCGACAACCATACTATATATATATATGCTATAAGCAGTTGTCACGCCACAACTTGTCACCAAACTTCCTAACTGGAAACTTGTCAAAACTTCCCTTAACTTACTTTAAATTCAACTATTCGTACTAACCGACCTTACTAACAAATCTTTCCATATACATATATATAAAAAACACACATACACACAAAAAGCGAGCCACCAACATATATAAAAAAAATGCGGACACTGCGCGCATTGGTCAAGGCCCTTGGTATTTCTTTCTTTGTTTCTTTTTTTTTTACGAACAATCGTACCCACCGAGTCCTTGGACGGTTGCCTGCCAGCGCTGTTGGTACCAGCAGTGTTGTTTCCTCCGCCACCGCCACTACTACTAACGCCGATGCTCACGCTGCCATCCTCACTGTCAAGTGACAGTTGGGTGAAGAAACGCTGCTCGACGCTCATCATCTTCGCCAGGAGCATCTAGGGTGCGTGTGGGCCGCCGCTTTGCGGCCGCTGCCTTCTCGTGTCTAATGCAACGTATATATACGTCTATATATATACAACAGTATACGCGACTGATGTGTGTTCAGCCTCTCTCGGCGTTGATGAGCATCTCACGAAGCGTTCTGAAAAAATCCTGTTGTTTGGGTTTCGGTTCCCCCTTCGAGGTTGGGATTGGGGTTGACTTTTAAAGGGTGATCGCGAGGATGCGGAAAGAGAGAGAAAAGCCCTATACCCCCTGCTGAGAAATTGGTTTGTGTATGTACGTATGCCGTATACGTATAGATAACGAGGGTAGGAATAATATAGGCGTGAATCGATTGTTTTGGCAGTTATACGATCGATATATACCGGCGGCGCATTGTTTTAATAAAGTTTATATCGCAGACTTGGTGTGGGGATTACCAGAGGGGAATATATAGCGACGTTGTAGTTCCCCCAACTGTGTATATATGGGGGAGGAACAATGGATGATAGTGAAGAGCGATGGTTTGTAGAATTGTTTGTTGCTATTTCAAAGTTTGCGATTTTGTGCGGAGGTGTATGAAGAGTTGTATAAAGAGAGCTGAAGTTTAATTATAAAGTAAACAGTGGATTTAGCGAATGCATAACTATTTTGGCAATTTGAATTATTTCAATGTTATTGCTGCATTGGGGCGGGGAAAAAACATTAATACTCAGATATGAACGTGGAAATTTAACGGTTTATCGGATTCTTCGATAAATATCAAATAACGAAGAAGCTTCGAGAATGCGGAATTATATATGATTTTAAAAGGAAAATAAACGATGTTATTAATTTTTATTGTTTAAAAAGAAGAGAAAAATTATTCCAAATATACCGAATGTATGTATTGTGAGAGAATACGCAAACGGTTCATGCATACCAATGAGCGTCGCGAATGCTTTTTTTTCATTCTAGATTTCACCCTTCACGCGAACGCTAAAAGAGATTTTATAAAATTTTCGAGCTCTAAACGGTGATATAGGGTTGCGGTTGCCTGAGGGATTTGGGAAGTTCTATATTTTACGTGAAATCTCTCTTGAAATATCCTCGCACTTTTCTACATGTGAAAATTGAAAATTGTGTTACCCGTGCTCTCTCTCCCGCTTTCTCCCTCTCGTCGTCAAAAGAATACGTCTATATATTTTCCCATTTTTACTCCCACATTATATATGCTTTAACTCAAACTAGCTGCTACCATAACGAATCACCCCCCCCCCCCCCCCCGTTTAAACCGAGCTTTTATGTTCCTAACAAGTTTGCTCTTTAACTTTTAACTACAATTATAATCATAAGGATTAATGTTTGTTTTAGTAGCAAAAACAGCGAGCGCTATGTTCATTTCGTTAGTAAATACATTATTTAATCGACTTTTTCCTACGTTTTTTTTTCATACCTCTTCATCAAAAGTATAATTATAAACTACACTAATTAACCGATTCGTCAGTCCAAATTTTTGTTTACTCCTGCTTTAAAAACAACATATTCCGCAAAAGAGCATCTCAAAAACATTCCACGTGTTAGAAATCAAAAGTCCATTCGCACGTCATAGCACTTCCGAACTTTCATCCCTCTATTCATTTCTCTCCGGCCAGGTCACAAAAGCACCGTTAATCCTATTTCACTCCAATTCCAACGTGTTCCATCTCCCGTGCTTTTCTCGTTTATATCCCCCAAATGGAAAATCCATTCTCGAAATCACACACACACATACACGCACATACACACCTTCTATACAAAAAGAACAGCAGCTCCCATCACAATATACGCGCATACCTCTACTTTATGCACTCACGCGGTACACGCGCGCAATTTCGTAATATAAAACTTTCGCACTCGCCTCGGCACGCGGAAGTAAACATATATGTATAACACTGCAAGCGAAAGAGAGAAAGAGAGAGAGAGAGCTTGCAAGGACACAGCGCTGTGGGGACGATTGAAGCTTTTTAGAGAAAATCTTTATATATATATGTGCTCACTGTGTTTTGTTTCCCTGTATAATACTTATACACACGCTTAGGTAATTTCGCGTAGCTACCTACCGAATATACATATATATACACGCGTGCGGCGCACTTAAGTTTACCGTACGGCGCGAGGCGGTCTACGCGTCCGCGCGCGAGCGAGCGTCTCGATGGAATTTCAATAAGAGTTCGTAGCGCCCACCAAGCGCCTCTCATGCTCGATATGAGAATTCAATTTGGAATTCTTGCGCGCGCCTCGACGTGTAATAATAATAGTATGCTCGAGTAATGCAAAATTCCTTTAATCAATGTTTAATGAAATCGGAAAAAGTTCTTCCTTCTCGTCATATATAATTGTTACTGTATATACAAATACTTCTATATAGCCCGTAACTTTCATAATAATATTTATAGCGAATCTCGTAGGCGTACTGCTATAAGAGAATGCACTACCCTCGGTTTATCTCTCGTTCGACTAAAAATTTCATTAAAAAATACTCTGCCACCCGTATATATACATACGAAGCAACTCGCACACCTCGAAACTTTTAATAAACAAAGCCTACACAGAACAACACTGCGTCATATTATTATTATTATTATTATACACATTTTTCCTGCACTTTTCAAGTGAACGCGCGCGACGACCCAAAACAACACTCACACTTGGAATTTCGTGATTCGCCACGCGTGCATCGTTATAGCTGCGCACTTCCGGCGACGCCCGCTGGATTCCTGCAGTATATAGTTCCGTTCAGTAGTGGTACAACTACTACTATTACTACCACTACCATGGCCGACGGCATCGCATGACGCGAATTATATATCGCGGCGTACACGTCGCGGCGGACGCTCGCATCGAACTGCCCGCGCGTGGTCGAACGTTCTGCTGTATACCTACTTTAAATTTAGACATACGCTGCTGACTAACTCTCCTGTGTGTAAGCCACAGTTCGAAGAGAGTGGGTATGTGTACAAGGGAGAGAGAGAGAGAGAGCTTTTCCTCGTTCCATTGGAAATCGCTGGTCGCGCGTCCTCGTATGCTATAGAGAGGGAGTATAGAGCTGTCAGACGAAGTATGTGTGTGTGTGTGTATGTTTTGCTTGGGCGAGGACTCGACAGAGTGGATATGTATAAGTGTGGGTGTGAGGAAGTAGCGAGGTGTGACTGTGGATGATCTTGACTTTTGGATTAGCAGCGTGAAGAGGTCGTTAGTGGATTTTTCTTCTTTTTTTTTGTTTGTACGTTTGACGAAGAGAAATAGCCGCAGATGAGCTTGAGAGATAAAGATTCCGAATATATGGGAATTACATCATATAGACGCAGTAAGTTAGGTATATACGAACCAGCTGGTATATATATTGCGTTTGTTGTTGTTAGCATGAAACAAAGTCGCAAATATGAAACGCAGTAGTATAACGTATTAGCCGGTGATTCGCGTGGATTTGGTTTTTACGCAGTTACGCGAAAATGTCGATAAATTGGTGAATTTATTTTCATCTTTCTTTGTTTTGACATGATTTTAAACGTGATAAGTGTATTTTTAATGAAATGTCGTCGAAAATATTTGAATTTCAACATCCAGGATATATACGTTTTTATATATATATATATATATATATATACACACTGCGTTCTTGACTTTTCAGCGGCTATATACCTGAGACTATATTTGATTAAACCAAAATAACATTTCAAGTTAAATATTTTACTTTAAAATAGGAAATTCCGCGCGGCAATTTATAATATTATGTATTTCTGAATATTGATGAAATAAAGTTTTTCTAAGGTTAAAAGATTTAAGGTTGATGTGAAATCAACAATAACGTTATATATTTATACAACAAAATATATATCTACATACTGTGAATAATTGATTATTGTATAATAATGAATTGGTTCACGACAATGGATTCATGCAAGTGATTTTAATAACATCACCGTATGTTTTTTTATCAGATCTAGTTTAGATATATGTTTCCAAACAAAACGAAAAACAAAATTGCACCAGAATTTTTTTCTTGTACGAGTAAATTAAGTCCGACGTGATAACAATCAACTTTATTGCCACTACGAAAACAAAAGAAAACGCAGATTGTATCGCTGGTTATTCCTCTTAAGCAAATTATCAACAAGAGTAATAACGTAGGGTAAAATGAACGTCTAGTTCTCTTATCAACAACCTGTTAGAATGAAACCAAAAATAGTTTTGTCGTATTTCTTGTCTCGAACTTGGGGATCAAAACAAAACATGAGCTGAATAGAATTACTATAGTTAGTCGTGTTTATTTTGCAAGAAATATTTCAGTTTATTGATTCTAAAAAACTATTGTGGTACAATTAATTTTAAACGTTAATTCTTACCTAGAAAATAAAAACAAATATATGGTAACAAGTATCGAAACGATCGTCATTCTTATGATACGAAAATTTATATGTAATAGTTCTTGGAATAATTCATTGTTTAAATCGACACGAAATGATTCCATCAAAATAAGAATCATGAATTTTTATCCGAATCTACTTTATCTAGATATCAAAACAAAACTGATTTTTTCGATGAAAATAATCAATATATTTTGAAAAATTGTTTCATTTTTTCATGATATAATTAATATTGTATTCTACATTACAAAGTATCATAATATAAAATTATAAGTAAAATAAGCTTTTTAATAATAATGATAATAAGCTGAATTTACCCCAACGAGAACTCGTTATTCCCGGATTAAAAAACATACGCATTAAAATTCTCGGAAGTAAAATAATCAAAAATTAATTTATCGAGTTCGTTGAATCTACGACTTATGTGCTCTACGTTAATGTAAAATACTAAAAAAAAAAACATTTTAAAAAGTACGACGTAGTTCCTACATACGTGTATTTCAACCCCGGCATACGAAAAAAAAACACCGACACTGTATTACCCAACACTCTGTTTCACAATTCCCTCCTACGACTTATTATAATTCACGCACGTCAATTATTAACAGCAATAAACAATTTATCCCCACATTTCACAACAAAAAATAAATAAATAACCACGATCACCGCTCACATTACTATACAGCACTCTTCCCAATCGAGCTTATTATTACCATCCCCCGCAGCGCATCGAAATCCCCGATCCTCATATGTATATACCTCTATACCCACCGCTAACAAAAAGCTCACATCGGCCAATATATATACCACAAGCGAACGCGCGCGCGACAACCACGTCACGTGAAAGCCCGGCGATAATTGAGTCGCCGCGGACGCACGTGTTCGCGGGTATACAGACCGCACGCGTCTGCGAGATGAAAAAAAAACGCAGCGGCGGCGGTAGTGGTGGTGGTACCTCCCGTCGATGACTATACGACCTTCCTACCCTCCCTATACATACATACATACATACATACATACACAGGTGAATCAAGGAAGCGGCCTTGGACACGGCTTAGTAGCTCTGCGCGCTCGCAAGCTCAAGGTCCGCCAAGGGGAGAGAGAGAGAGAGAGAGAGAGAAAGAGCGTCGATGGTCGTAAGCACACCGACTTCCTGCTTCTTTTTTTCTTAACAAAAGATAAGAGAGGGGAGAGATTGATCGTGAATTCGCAAGCTACGCGTAATGAGGAGAATTTATGGGACCAAGGGGGAGGGGTGAGGGTGCGAAGCGAGGTTTAAAGTGAACGCCGGACGTGGAAATTGGCACCCTGTTGAATGCGCGAGCGAGTGTGAGTATACTGCTGGCGGTGGTAGGTATATAGCCTGTGGGCTTTTTAATTTTAATGGCCTGCGACGATATGACGGGTTATTAATTGCAGGCGAAGCTCTGCGGCCGAGGGTTAATTTATGTGCATATTGTCATTGTAATTACGGCTTTGTGAGAGGAAGCCCTGATGTAAGATGTTTGCACGTGGAGGATTTTTTTTCACGATTCGTTGTTTTTTTTTTATTTTTTCTTAACCGTTGACAATTTTGATATGTAAGAGAAACTAGATGCAAGTTCTATGAACTATGAATGAACTTTGTATAAAAAAAGTGGTATAAGCGGTCAAGATTATTATGGTTGTTGTTAGAGTATACCTGTAAGCACGCGGCGGTTGAACGTTTTTATAATAATATTGATATTTTTAGGTCGTGACGCACACGAGGGATTATAACAATAGATTTCGATAATCTATAACTATGCACATGTGCAGTGTAAAAAACTTGCGCGGCATATGATTGAAATAGCTTGTAAATATGTCATAGTTCTTGTTTTTATTTCTGAAGATTGTATATATACATAGTATTTTCATTGCATAAGAACGATATGTATATTGTTTTTCCAATAACAGCGCGGTACAATTTTAATTTTTGAACTGGAGCGCGAAAAAATTTCCCGTCGCGCTAAACAAATAGAAAAAAAGTATGTTTTTATTTTAATTTAAAAAATGTAAACTACAATTTTAAGGAAATTAAAAACGGTATACTCTATACAAATGAATTTGAAAATAAATCTGTTACTGCCGGTAAAATAAAAAACAAATTAATAAAAAAAAATCAAAGCGTTCACTATAAAAATACGTACCATAGAAACAACATTGTTTTCTTTTTTATTTCTTAAAACCACGCCGTACCCAGATTACGTACACAAAAAAATCTTGCACCACCGCCTCGTCTCGCCCCCTCACAGTAACCCCCAGGATCATTCCCTTAGTTTACCAATTTCCACAACCGCCACACCCGGTGTCCATCCTCAAATCCCACTTACTTTCCAATCCAGTCGCTTATATATTCCAATTCTCTTCCACTATATATAAAAACGTTACGCGACCACCACGACGTAAAAAAAAAACCAACTTGAGAAAAAAATTCCACGTATACAGTAATAACGTATAACCACAATGTATCCAGCCGCACGTTGAAAAGCACACACCGACAGCACGCAGAGAGAGAGAGAGAGAGCAAAGCAGCAACACTCTCACTGAAGAGAGCGCGCGACTATCTCGCGGGGCGCGTGTGCGCTGACTGCAGCAGCAGCAGCAAAGCCAGGAGCAGTAGAAGCAGCCGCAGCAGCAGCAGCCGCCCGGCGCCGCCGGGGGGATGATCGATCCCCTCCGCGGCGGTAGCGGCGCCTCCCTCTCTCTCTCTCTCTCTCTCTCTCTCTGTAGTGGTACACTGGCTGTTGCTCTCTCTTACCCGCGCGCACGCCAGGGTGTTAGCTTTCACGCGCGAGGGAGGAGAGTTTTCGGGAGGGAGAGACGCGCATAGGGCGACCTTGTCTGACGCGATGCTACGATGCGATAAGGATGCGTACACGGTCAAGGTGAGGAGACCCTGTGTGTGAGGGTGAGGGTGAGAGAGAGAGAGAAAGTTGGAGGTCGGTGTCTAATGCAGAGAGAAGAGAGGGATTGGTGAAATCAGGAAGGGCGACGTGGTGTCGATTGCAGGGTCGCTAAAGAGAGCGTTAAGTCGATCGAGGACGATATACTGTGCGGTTTTCAGGGATATGGAGGTATAAGGGTTGTGTTGTGGGAGGATGCCTATACTGGTGGTTTTGAGAGGTGCTGTGTGAATGATTTTTGGAAATGTCGATATAAGGGTGCTTTGTTAATGCGGTTGAGGATGGAGGTAAGTGAAGTTTCTGTGATATGAAAGCCACTAATGTTAGGTTTTAATCTGGAAGCTTATGTGTTGGAAGAAGTTGGTGACAAAATTTTTGTTATATTATTGGATAATTGAAAAAATCTGTATGTAATTTTTATTTATAATCTTATTGAAGATAAATCAAAATTGCTGAGGCAATACTTAGTATAGGAAGCATCAATTTTGTTGAATCGTAACAGTATAATATATTACAAGTGGAACAAGATAAACATGGTCAGCCAGAATGTGCGTATAGATACAAAAAAATATAAATGAAATTCGTATAAGATTAAATAAATCATTTTTTTTTGTTAGTTCTCCGTGATCGCGATGCTCCTGCACAAAAACTCTATCTTTCCAAAAAAAGTTTCTTAGAATATCTGGAGCCAAGATCTGAGCCGAAAAACTTGTTTGACATCGTATCATGCCTAATGTTTATGTACTTAGAAAAACGCGTAAGTGGCGAGCTTTCACTTATCCGCAAAATTTCGGGGAAATTATACGCTAATTTATGAAATCCTAAAAGTAGACGCAATACATCATTGCTTCTAACTAAAAGTTACTATATATTGTATACTTCCAATTTGCAGAAAACTTCATCATTCTACAAATAAACACGAAAATCGAAGTCAGCATGGATCCAATCTTTTCCGATAATTTTCATCGAATAAAATATTGGAAACTAATAATTTTAAAATGAACTAAAAAAAAATTTTGTCCAATTCGTGTTTTATGCATATTTTCTAAAAACTCATTGCTGCCTTCATTCGAGTTTATCAAATTATAAAAAATGGTTTCTCCAAAATATTGAAATGTTGTAAATATACGATTTTTCTATATATCACTTCAAAATCTATCATGTATATCTATCACAATACTATTAATAAAATCAATATAAAATAATGTAATCATTGATTCTCACGACTCGAATCCTCCCGCTCGATTAAAAAGGAAATCCGCTCGGGCGAATGCCCAGGTGTATATATATATACACAGCCGGTTGGCATCGATCGACAAACGGCTGAAGCAATATTGAACTCCTCGGGAGCGATTCTCTCTCTCTCTCTCCCTCTCTGTAAGACTTCGTTAATGATGATGGAGAGGATCCTCTCGAGGGAGAGAATGTGGGTCGCAAATGGGTTTACTCTACTCGGCAACTCGCGCGCCTCTATCTCTCTCTCTCTCTCTCTTTCTCGCTCACTTTCCTTTCCGTGCGAAAGCGTAAAACCACGCGCCTGATATCATAAAGGAGGGATAGAAAGAGAGAAAGAGCTCAGGTCAAAGAAGGAGCGAGGAATATAGAGGGAGAAGAATGCGTTCACGTGGAAAGACGAGGAGGAATTTTCCGAGAGGAAAAGTATATATATATATAGTGACTGGTAGAAGTCTTTCTTATGTATCGCGATGAGCTATTGTGCGAGCTGCCAAATAGTTGCTGCAGTCGGTCGACTGTTAACGTTGTGATTTTGAATTGTTCGATATATATATATATAATTTGTGCTGAGTGGTGAATGAAAAAAGTGTAGGCAGACGTCGTGGAAAAGAACAGTATAAGAGGTGTCTACGTCAGAAAGTTTTTTAACGCAGAAAAAGTGACTGTTTGCAGCCGCAGTCAAAGAAAGTATTCGAACAATCCTATAATTACTTTCTGTAATCATGATTGGTCGGCAATAAACGTGTCACGTCAATATAATTAATTTTCACTTCTGACAGGTTGAGAACTGCGCGAACGACGAAAGATTTTTTTAATTTGAAGAATTTATATAAAATATTGTTTCTATACGTGCATCTGCAATGGAAAAAAAAAATCTCCACGAGTGAATTACCGAATTGCCCGCGCAGTCATCAGATGCAATCGACCGGCGTATAGAGACATAGGCGATGAGGTAGACCGCAAATCACGTGCACAGCCTTCGACATATACACAGCGCGCGCACATCTTTCCGCCCCTCGAGTTCCGGTTTCAAAGCGCGCATACGACCTTTGACGTACTCGCGTTTCAAAAAGCCTTTGTAATATCCCACCCCATCCACCTGTACACCATACATCGTCAACAAATTCCCCCGCAATCACGCAAAAACCACCTGAACAGTACACCATCATCTATATACTCTGAAATTCAATGATCTCGAAAGCATAAGCATTCGTTATTATACCTCTATAGATATATATACATATACACCGTCACCCGAAAAAACCATCTTCCGCTTCTACTTCTTGTTCTTCTTTTCCGATAAAAAGTTTGTCGTCGAAAGTTCGCTTTCTCTCTTGCACGCGTTGTAGGGGCGATCTTATGCAGCCTCCTCCTGACGTAAACTTCGCGCGCTGGTCGGCACTTATATACGTGCCCCGCATAATTCGGTCGCTTATTGAATTTTTCCCTTCCCGCGCCCTCCTCCTCCTCCTCCTTTTCACCCACACAGCTAACGTGGGTGCATCTGCAGGCGACATATAATCTCTGAGAGGGACTTCTCTTCGCGGTCTTTATTCTCAGAGCGGTGTAATCGAGTGAAGAGGCTCTTTCGCCTGGCATGTCGACTTTTGAGGTACTCTATACGTATATACCCGTATCCTATATGTGTATGTATATGTGTGTGTGAATTCCGTACGAATGAATGGGCGAATTATTCGGAGTGAATTAACCCGAGTGGAGTATAATCAAGTATGTATGTATGCATGTGTGTGTGTGTGTGTCTATACGTGTGGAGAGTGAAACTTCGTTCAGTACTACAGGGATTTCTAAACAGCTTAGCAACGTGAATCATTCATGTATATATGTATATATAGAAGTTTGAAAGATATTTTAGAATATATATATATATGGTTGCATATATGAGGGAGAACGTGGTGTGGTAATTTTAGAAAATTCCCGATGACATATCGGTGAATATCGGAACAAACAGAGGGAACACAGGATTCCTTTTGGGTTTAACGCAAGAGCTCACGCCAAAGTATATGTACAGAGAGAAAGAGAGAGAGCGACGGTCAGCAGAGCGTCGATGGTTGGAATAAAGTTCGATATGCTATTTCCGGGTGTGAGCGAGCGAGCGCACGAGTTTCCAGATAAACAGAAAATAGACCGTCAACTGTCATTTTTCCTTCTCTAATCTCGACGATTTTCTGAATGGCAAAGATGTGTGTTCGCATGCGCTATTTTCGTCGCATTGATATATACATATTCTTGAGGATATTTTTATTTATGGACGGAACAAATGATACATTTGAAATTACGTTTATGTTGTTCAATGAAAAATAATTGTTTGGTTTTAATTTTAGAATGTATGGTCGTTTCGTAACATTGTTTGTAATGTTTATCGGGTTATTTTGTTAATGACAAAATTATTGGAAATACAAAAGGGTATTTGAATTATAAAAATAATGCATACTGTGATAATATTGGGAAAAAGCTAATGACAAAGTTACGAGAAAATATACTCTTATTATAATATTTTCTACATTTTTCGCATATTTCTCATATGAGTATACGTACATTCTTATTATCCAAACAATAGCCGCTGTAAACAAACGCTTGAATTCTTAACTTTAGTACTATATATGCACGAACTTTTAATTGGATTTTCCAGTGCTGCAAAATATTCTTTTTCAAATATACAGTAAAAATATTTGCATTATACTACAACTATTGCATTACACTACACGATTGCTCTGGTACATATTTCTCGTAACCATCTTTTGCACATTACAATAGTATCCAATCCAGAAACACGTCAAATAAAAAGTACAACAGTTTCTCTGCAAAAAAAGGCCAATACTACCGCCTTTGCATACACCGTAGCGACGTACAAATTTGGCCAGATACGAACGGAGAAAGAGGGAAAAAAAGAGAGAGAGCATCGTACACCCCACGCATTCAGATGATCACGCACGCGCGTCGTCCGGCGCAGAGGGACTACCCATCAAGTGTGTATATATATGTGTATGTGCTGCTATACCTCCTCTGCGTATGACGTCGGCGTCGCGACGCCCCGCGTGACGTCGACGACCTCTCGAGGCACGTGACTGCTCTCCGATCTTTTTCACTTCCACCTCTCACTCTCTGTCGAAGCCAACCAGACGCGGAAGAATCTTTTATTTTAATTTTTGCGCATCGACCGGGTCCCCCTCCTTTCTACTTCTCATCTGATCGTGACGTCACGTACGCTCTATAGGCGAGAACCTCGCACGACATTTTTCACAGCCACTGGTACTTTTTCATCGCCATCCTTAATTAGAAGCGCCGCACGTTATTTGTATGTAGCGAATGAAGAATGCGCACACGACGCCTTTAATGGAGAAACTGATTGGTTCGCAATTATTCAGGAAACTCGTATATGCTAGCAAAGGAATGAGTGAGGAAGAGAGGTGGAAAGTGCACTGAAGATAGGTCGATAAGGATGGGAGAAACCCCGGGGCGAGCTGGAGGCACTGCATCGTGTTACAGTGGATGCGGTGAAGTTTACATAGAGCGAGTTGTAGATGAAGTTCGATTTGATGTTGTTCGTTTGTTTGGTTGTTTACTGTGTGTTTTAGGTAAGCGTTCGTTGTTTTTGTTCGTTATTATAATGAAACAAATATGAGATGTAAATAAATGCTTATAGTTTGATAGGTAAATGATCTAAAATTATAATTATAAGATGTTATCTAATGTAAGTGAATGTTCAAGATTTAATCAACAAACTTCAAAGCAGGTATTTCATGTTAGATGAAAACAGTGATTTTTTTATACGATTATTACAAATATAGCTATAATGTTACAATTAATATAAAATTTTGGAATATTCATGTTTATTTCTATCATAAATACATATTATATCCACAATTATACGAGAAATCTACTCTTAAATGGTTACAAAAAATAACGGAATCAACGAAAATAATTTGGTGACCCTTTTTTTTAAATTGGTTATTTAGCGTCGCATCCCCCGTTAGGGTTTTAGCGACGCATTACAACTATTTAAACCTCGTGTTTGGTACTGTCGGATTTGAACTGTAGGTGTGGCCGGTCATGCCCTCCGCCATTGAAGAAACCAGTAGACATTTTTTTTTAAAAGACGTCTCCCGGAATTTAGCACTGACGGTGGTTAAACCCCACAACCTCGAACAGCCTTATGTCTTGGGACGCTAAGTGCGCGGCGTTAACTGTGATGTAAACAAACCGACGCCTTATAATCGCCTATTCACATCCACTTTTCTCATGGAAACATGACATGGGAAATATAAATGATTTCTCGTTTATCGGCAACTTCTGATAAATCAATAATTATGTTAATAAAATTATACTTATTAAATATAGATCATTTGTGGTTACAATCTAAAATATTCCAAACGGGTCTTGAATGCTCCACATCTTGAAAAACAATTCAGCTACAAAGCACACAAACGAGAAAAGGTAACCCAAAGTCAAACCAACAGCAAAGATATT
This sequence comes from Torymus tubicola, assembly GCA_035583055.1. NCBI lineage: Eukaryota > Metazoa > Arthropoda > Insecta > Hymenoptera > Torymidae > Torymus > Torymus tubicola. Next base: position 48,114 of record JAWWEQ010003172.1, read on the forward strand.
ATTCAAAATTGGTATCTCTATCTTCTCGTTGTTCTCCAATTTCAGCAATTTTCTTTTGTGCTCTTCTACTTCAGTATCAAAGTTCTCCACAAGATTATTATGCCGCCGTAATACGTACTGATTGATACCTGCTTCCGTCAATCTCATAATTCCAATGTATAATGGCGCGAAATACACCGATCCGTATCCCATGTGATAGCTCACCTGTCTGCAAGGAAATCCAGGATCTGTTAGCATCATCGTTTTCTCATTGAAAGTGCCCGTTCTATCTATTTCACCTCTGAGGGCTAGACAAATCCTGTTCTTTTTCTGGTGTAATTTCTGTAAACAGAACCTCACGTAAGTGTTGTTGTCGAACAGACGAATTTGTTTGCTTAACTCTTTGGTATAAGGATTGGTATCTTCTTCTAACACAAGATCATTCAGGACTTTATACGTATAGATGGGTAGTTTTGAATTGATGATATCCTCGAAGGTTTCAAAAGGTATAGTATCATAGACCATTTTCAGATCCACAATTTCGGAGTAGAAGTCCGACGAATACTTCATTGATATAAAGGCGAAGCAGATAAAGAGGATCTTCTGAGCCAGGGTGCGAGGATCTTCAACTGTTGAGCCACCAATCACCATCTCCGATACATTCATGATGCTCCAATATTCGTCTGGACCAAAAAAGAATCTCCTCACATATGTCATGATGATAATGACCACGAGGATGGTGCAAATGTTAATGAGCACGTTTTGAATGTTACCCAGTTGGCTGCGCTGGATAATTGGCACGACGCCCATTATTTGCGGACAGTCACCGTAGGTGTAAAGCGTCGGAAGTACCTCAAAATCTTTTTGTTCAACTACACCTCCCTTCAATTCGACATCCAACAAGCGCTTTCTTAAAAATTTGCTCACGAAAAATATATCTCGCATAAGCCTGATCGTTATGTTGTGTTTCATCAACAGAATTGACAGCATCGGTAAAAAGCTTTTGTTTCTATTAAATTCAGATACCGGTCGGTCATGATTATCCAAGTAAATGTACTGGGGAGCATGAGCTTTCATTTCAACACCGTGCATATCGGCTAATTTATATGGGAAGATCGGCCAACCCATAGCAACTGGATGAGCCTGATAAATGTTCGTAAATGGGTTTAGACGATGCATGTCAGGTATCGGATATATGTGTGACAAATTAACAGTTATTATTGTTATATTAAGATGATAAATTTTCACCCAGATCCTGTCTAATAGATACCGAAAGTTCATTAAGTATGCACGGTCATAAAAGAACAATAGTAAAGATTTGGGTCGAAAACCTCTATGATTATTTGTGTACCACATATAAAGGGCACTTTCCAAACTCTTTAAGCTGTCTTTACCATGAATAATGAAAATGTTAAATACAACATCTCCGCTCAAGTAATTTACATGCATATTTTTTTTTACTACGTTATACGTCAGCACTGGATATCTTTGCGATAAAAACTGAAAAACGTTACTATATTCGGGTCTTTTTACAGTATCAAGTTGGAATATCATTAAGTGATATACAGATCTAAACTCTGCAGAGACTTTCTCCTCCAGCAATTCTAACCACTGACATGATTGTCTGTAGACCCTAAACACTTGTTTATTAGTCTCCGAGCAGCGTGCATTTAATGCAATCAACATCAAGTAAAATATTAAATTTTCCATATTTTTAAAAATATACAATCAATTTATTTATAAAAGATACTTGTACCGAATAATAGGCGTAAAATGTTCCTTTACTTTGTCATTTAAGTAAAATAATAATATTTAATTACTTTTACACTTTAAATATAATAACTATATGTAATAATTCTTTTTTGTAAACTTGCAAAGCAAGATTTTAATGCAATATAAAATATACGTTATGACTTTTTTGAAAGTTTGAAATAGTATTCCTTTTATCAGCTTTTATAATTTTTTACTATGTACACCCGTACAACTGTTTTACTTCTATGAAAAGTTGAAATGACTAAAAATCTATTGAATGGGATACATTATTAAAGTAATTCAATAATTTATTATTTTTATCAAAATTTTCATCTTTAACATGAAATACGTTTAGTAATATGCATTCATTATGAATAAAAATAATGAATTTGCCATATTCATTAGCTTAAAACCCCTGCTGTAGTCGATAAAGATTCATCTTTATTCTTAATAATGCATTTGGCAGAACGAAAAAGTTTCATCTTTATTTTCAACGTTAACAGATCTTCATTGATATAAGAGTTAATTCACTTAACTCACTGATATCTGTAAAGGTCTTTAAATATAAATCGAAGCACGTCAATTAACACACTTTTCCACACGACATCTTTCTCTGCTATCTGCTAATAAACAGTATATGTATATACTACGCCACTGCTACGCGACAGTGATACGCTCGAGTGATTTATTTTTAGGCGGCCAACACGACGTGATTTTATAGTTAGGTGGAATCCAAGCAAAGCTCTCTGTATAGTCTGACAGCTGCGTGTCGTTGAAATGCGCTTTTTTTCGTTTTATCTATCGTCGAAAATAATAGCAAATTTGCTAGATTACACGAATTTCGCTATTTCGAGATGTGAGAAAAAAAATTAATCGAATTGTCGCTGTAGAATGCGAAAGAGAAGACGTACAAAACGGAATTCCTAAGAAAAAAATTTTCACGAATTTTATTTTCGTCGTCGTAATAAAATAAATCGGGAATTTCAAAACGATGACGCAAAGTGCTGAAGATTAAATTTTTTGTAAACCATTTGAAAAACACTGACGTTTTCCTATTTTGGCAGGGAGACACAGCCAGGCGCCCGACTCGGATTGACGCAAAGAGCGAGGATTAATTTCTCGATAAAAGTATAGTGTATTCTAAGACACATTTTTCAGATATTTCATTAAATTTAGAAAAAGTCTGTCTGCGTTGAAAACATCAGTTGAACAGTAATATTTATGACAATAAAGAAAATACGGTACAAATACAACTAGTCCAAAATAGTTTTCTCAATTTCAGCTATACAGTAAACAAATAAGACTATAAATGTTTCAAGTTATAAAGAAGCAATTAACAACAAACATTATTATAGTTTTCGTCAGTTTCTTCTATATAAACAGTAATTATCACATCTAGTGGCAATTCCAAATCAAAACTACCATTAATTAAGGAGCACGGTAACGTTCCAAAATAAGTATACATGATAAGCATTATAATTCAATAAAGATTATATAACAACATTACTCTAAAAAACGTTTCATAAGTGGAAAAAAATCGTTTATATAATTTTTCAAAATTGGACTCTATCTAGAACGCATAAAGTTAATTCTTCTTGCTACAACGACGCATCATTGTCGACAGATGCCTCATTAAGCGGTCTCATTAAAAGAGTTGGTAACACTGTCTCTCATTCGCGAGTGGGAATAGAGCGCGGTTTCATTCATGTTGGAGGTTACCAACACGCGCTCGCCCAGAGTAAATGGTGCAGATCCGCTTGGCGTGTCTCGGCCAAGAAATCCGGCGCATCTCAAACGTAGAAGATAGCCTACTATACGCGCGCTACTCTCCTCCTTTCTCTCTCTGTTGCCTGTGCATTCCTTACCACGGGCTTCTAATTTTGTAATTGACTTCTCCCCCTCTCCCCCTCAAATGACGCGGCCGCCTGGTGGGCGACTCCGGAAACAGCAGAGCACGACGAAGAAGAAGACGCGCGGTCGAATCTGCGTCAATCGAGCCGCGTGTATGTGTCTATTTCCGCCTGCGCTCGGCCACAGATCCTGAATCGCAGCGAAGACCCGTTTCTTTCTTTCTTTCTTTCTTTCTTTCTTTCTCTCGCCTCGTCTTCTTCTTCTTCGCACTCGCTTCGCACTTTTCTTTCGCGGTCGAACTGCCGCACGTCTTTCTCTGCGTCTCCCTCTGCGCGCGACGTCTCTATTTCTGTTTGTTTTCCTTTTGCACCGGCTGCGAGGGAGAGAAAGAGAGAGAGGAGAGCTAGATCGAACACAAACTGTGCCGCGGAAATTTCGAGGGTACGGTGTCGTCGCCGTCGTGGCGACCTTGAACGCACAAGAGCGTCGCGCGTTATATGGTTATGGGATGTTTTGATTGCGAGGGAGTTTGGTTCTGCGGTGCGGTATCAGTTTCCTCGTGATCTGTTCAGCTTTGTGTTTATCCATAAAATGAAGAGTTTGTTTTTTTTAAACCCAGATTATTCTTTGTCTTGATATTAAAAATGTTATACTACGAAATTTATAATCAGATTAATAAAGAAACCCGTTTAAATGAATCTGAAGAGGATGTTTCAAAGCATTAACGATGTCAAGGGCATCAAATAATGTAATTATGTTAATCTGATTCAATATTTATTATCTTTTAATTATTGTTTATCTTGTACTTTAAAGTACTTGAAGGTTAATGGATAGCTTACATAATTTATGAAAATCTGAAATTACAAAATATAAGAGAAAAAGTACGTAATTGTCGGTGAATAAAAATTGAATACTGTCTGAAACATCAATTTAAAGATTTTAATTACGTTTTCTTAATTTAATTTAGCCGAAAATGTCTCGAAATAAAAAGTAAACACACAAATTGATAGTTTATTTTTAGCGCAAATGAAAAAGATAATTTGATTTAAAAGATAGCAACAGTGGATAAAGGACAAGTTTAGTCAGACAACGAATTTCTTGGACTTTATTTACAAAATGCTTGCGATGCACTTTTGCACTTAATAAAATAGTTAATTTTTTCAAATGTTTTTTCTTTCTATATTCACTAAAACTAACAAAGATAAACTTTTGCTATTTTAACGTTTTTTTTTACCTTCTATACAATTTTCACAATATTTTTTTAATCCTCGGCACAAAATACGCAGGTAAAAATTCGTACTATTGAAACAGTTTTACGCACAGAATCCAGGTAGAAACTTTTTTTACACAATATATCTCGTTAGCCCACCCCCCAGCATCACCATTTTTCCAACGCACAAAATTCCTAAACCACCCGCACCTACGCTACATTTAATCCAGCTGAACCGTATAAAAATATCCCTCAACTAACTCTCGCATATACCATGAAAACTTGCGACAAACGCAATAACCCCACGCGTCAATACTCGAAACAGTCGCGCTATGCTCGATACGTCCTTTGCTATACAGCAGCAGCAGCAACAACAACCGGCCTGTATATACTTTTCCTACAGTGACAAGCCGCTATACTATACCGCCCCATGCATATATATATATATATATATATACACACACATATGATGCAAGCTTGAAGCTTTGCACTCATTGAAAACCAGTAGACGCGCGAGGCAATATAATGCGATTGTTCGCCTGTCGCCTTGACACGCCTCTCTCACGGTATCTGCGCGACGTCGTCCCCCGCACAGTGAACTTTCCGGGATGCGCGCTCTGCTACCGTCGCTATACAATGTAAGCCTCCTCTGCGTGCTCTATCGCTGATGTTTTTTTTTCCTTTTTTTTTATTGAGCGACGTGCCCTATACGCGAGGTTTCAGAAAAAAAACGTGAGCTTTTCCTGGACAAGCGTGAAATGAAAATGGTATATATATGTGAGAGAGAGAAATGTAAGGTTTGTATATGAATGTGCTTTATTATAAAGTTTCAGGCAGATAATGAGAGAAAAGGTTGGTATAAGAGTTTTAATAATTTGCGTGGTTTTCTTGGTTCTCCTCTTCGTCCTTATTTTTAATCGAGGTATAACGTTCTACGAAATTAAATAAATCCCTTTCGAATAAAATTGCTCGCCTGACTGGCCGTGATATTAAAGCCTTCGTATTTCCGGCTTGCGCGTTAAAGGATGAGAGCTCGAGGAATTAATAATAACGAGCTATCGCAAAGTAATCGATAAGCCGAAAATATATATTTATATTCTTCGAGGAAGTGGATAGATTTGCGGTAGGGATATTAAATGTTACCTATAGGATGAGAAATCGTTAGAGAAATTGCTGAAATTTTCATTTGTGATTTTAAAGCAGGAAACTTTTTGATAGAATATTTATCTCTATTTCCTGTTATTCTGTAATAAAAAGTAGTGTCATTATAGCTGTCAGTTTTAAACGTTCAATTTAGCGTTCCGTGTTTGTATTTAATGCGCCGAAAATCCGGATAACTTCTCCAATTGCACACTGTAATATATTTACAAATGCTAAAAGCAAATGGCTAAAAACACTGTGAATAATACATTCATTACAGCTATTAAATCACATTCAGAAAAATAATTTCTACATGATATCTATATATCTAAAAGCTCCCTTCAACGCAAGTATATTCCATATTTCTCTCTTCTTCACAAACAAACCTATCTATTTCGAATCCATATACAAACACCGGACTCGACTATACCATTACCACAAGTCAATGTATATATCTTCCACGAGGACAGTCACGCTGCCAGCTCAAACTAAATTTTTTTTCCGGCCGAGAGAACCTCGTCAACGTCTTTCTCTCAACGTTTCCTGCTAGACTATATAGGACGTGTGATCAGGTGGGGCAGCCTCGCGCACGCGCGTGCCTAAGTGGCTAATTTTGGAGAAGACGCGTCTGGCTTTTGGCGCTGATAGATTCGCTCTCGTGGCAGCTGAAATTCATGAATGAGCTAGACTCGATATGACGATCTGGTTTTTGGACAATTGAGGGTATATAACGTTGAACGTCGATTAGGTGAATTGCGTGGTTGAGGTTTCTTTTTGGGATGATGATTATTGGTTTGAGTTTTGGTACAAAAAGTATATATTGTGTGAAATTATTTTGTGGTCGTACGTATAGTGATAACTTAAAAATAGAAAATTTATAAAAAATCGTTGAAATTAACTTTACCTATAGCAATTCAATCAATTAACGGTCATTTTATAATTGAAATTCAGTCTAAAAATTTCGTTTCGTTCCAATTCTATTCGCACAAATCCATAATTTAATCAAAGAATAAAATACAACCCAATTGGCTTTTAATCAAGTATAGAAGAGTCGTTGGTATCTATTTAAAAACGAAAAAGTATCAAAAATCAGCCATAACAAGAAAACAAAGTCCCATTATAAATATCAATATTTATTTTGAGACTCGCACTATTATTCGGATTCTAAAAATAAATAATTTCAAAGCACAAATAGTTCTATGACGCATACATTAAGAAAAATACGTTAATGTATCGTTCGTTTCAATTTATTCAGCTTATTAATTCTTATAAGTAATACCAAAAAATAATTAATTTAAACTTTTAATTTCATCATCCTTTAACAGCTCCTCCGACGCATATGCTACTGCCTTATGCAGAGAATTCCGATTCTTGGAATGGAATTATTGTAATGCGCGTTACAAATCGCACACGCGCTTGTAATCAATAGGGACCAACGTCAACGTGGATGATCACTTTGATCCCACGACGACGGCGTCCCTTTTATTTAGTCCCGCAAATTGTAATGACGCACGCACACCTCTGCTATATATTATATACCACACAGCGTGTACCGTAAAATAATATTTCATCGGCGAAGAAAAAGAAACTTTTTTTCTTTCTTCTTTCTCTATGACGTAAGGGCAAACATTTATATATACAGTAAAAAATTTTCAGAATACTATCAAAAAGCATCGAAGCTAAAAAGCGTTGCATCTTCGTAAATCGATTTCCCGATGAAACGTAACAGAAAAATGCAACTCGCTTCATTTTAATATTAATTGAAAAATTACAGACCCTGTCAATGTATATACGTCATATACAACACGTGTATATACTACGCAATACTGGCATTGCAAACTACTTATTTCCATATGCAATGGAAACAAAAAGCTGTTGGCATCGCTAGGTTTTTTTATTTTATAATTTAACATATAATGATTGTCGGTGTACACGTAACCGTACAGAGAAAAAAAAGAGAGAGAGAGAGTGAAGCGGCCATCATTGAACGACTTCTCGCACGTGTACGCTCGAGTTATTTTCTACGCCGAAGAATATCCGTTCAGTAGTATATAGCAGCTTTTCAACTCTCGCGCGAGCAAGCTCGCCTCTCTCTCTCTGTCTCTCTCTCTCTCGCTCTCTCTCGTATTGTATATACGCGAGTATAAGCTCCTATACGCGAGCTCGCGTCGAAACAAAGCTGATGGCCATTGTACCGGCCATTATTATTCTCATCCAAACGGACGTGTAATTGTTCTCAACAAATCTCTTCAAAGTTAAACTTCCCTTCTTTTTTAGGTGCGCGCAACGACGCCGACTGTACTTTACAATGTTAGTAGGTCGGAAGAGAAGTGAGAGAGGAGAGAAGAGGTGGTATATACACGATACATATACTAGCGCGTATATAAGCGAGCGCTAAGTTATTTCTGAACTCTATTAATAATTAAAGGCTGTAATGCGCTAGCTGATTCAATTCTGTGGTCTGTTTATTTCTGGAGCTTAACGTTATAGGCGAGCTTAGCGGTGTTAGGAGTGCGTTTGATTAAATTCGTATATATGAGAAAATATATATATATAATATTTGTACATAATAAATTATAGGTTGAAATGTTTTTTGGTTGAAGTAGGGTTGGGTTTAAGAAATTTATTGGTTATGATTAATTTCCTGTTTTTAGATAATTTGTTATTGTTTGTTGTTTTTTTTTTCTTTAATAAAAGGTTGATTTGAGCTTTTCATTTTTTACTGATGCTCGCGTATCGGAAAAGTAGCAGTAGATGCGCGTTCAAAGGTTAAAAGAAATACGCTCAAGGCCTCTAAACTTAAAAACGTATAACAAGATGTAGATAAAAGATATAAACAGAAAAAATGGTACTAAAAAATATTAAAGTATAAAATAACAATTTACCTTTTAATTGGCTCTAAATTTTCACGTTTCATTTCAAAAGAATTTCAATAACCAAAAAGAGAATGCCATTCATATGAAAAAGTACGTTTATCAAAGAGTTCTTATAAAATTGGGAAAAAAATTGAGAGGAAGATTTGTCCTCTAAAGCACTAATTGATCAAAATCAAAGAGGCGCATACATTAAACAAAACTTTGTTTTATAAAATTTTTATCAATTACAAATATCAAGCCATCGAAAGTTTTTTTAAAGGATTAATCCCAAGGACACTTTCCTTTGATTGTATTGTTCAATATATTCATTTATTGTACGTGTATCGAGTTAGTATTTTCAACCTTTTCAATAATACAAGGTCTTCTAAACTATACCTGTTATTTTTTTATACCACGTATTTCACATTTTTTTCAAGTACAGTATAACATAAAAACAAAAAGAAGTTCAATATCAACAACAAATTCTATTCCTTTATAAACATTAATATCAATAATAATCACTTATCCTATAAATAACCGCACTTACAAATGTCACATATTTTTTTCTCCTCTCAACCGCTCTCAACATTATCTCGACAAAGCCCTCAACAAGCCCGCAAGCGTCTCACCCATAAACTTGAACTTCGCTTACCCATTAAATCTTCGCGCGTCGCCGGTTTTGTCCCACAACGGCGCGTCCATACATCTCTCAATTAATACATCACGAGCCTACACCCGATCCTATTTTTAGCATATACCGCGCTCTGCGAGAAAAGAACCGAGTTATATACCGTAGTATCATCATCATCATCGGATAAGCCTGCTGGTCGTGTGGTGACACGCGCCAAGGCTCTCGAGAAATATGGCCGAATATTATTAGATTACGTTGTCTTTTTCCGTGCATATACTGGATCGTTGCTGCAGTTTTGCTTATGTATATGCAGTATTGTTCGGAAAAACGTATACGTGTAGTCCACGTGCGGAAGGGATTTTCCAAAGTGACGTGTAGCGACGTCTTTGTTGCGTGGGGGTTCGCATGAGTTATGGGGGGAACGCGTACGTATTTTTAGGCCACTGGTTTTACAATCTATGTCGTGACTAATTAGTATATATAATATCTAAAGAAAAGTATATACTAAAACTTCTGCGGATTGTAGTTCGGTTATTTTCAACTTTTCGGTTTATATATATATATCTCGTTGCCAATTTACATAATACAGAGTGTATATATTTGTTGTTGACACGTTAACATATGTTTTTATTTTTTTTTATCTCAGATACTTTTATTATTACCGTTTATACGCGAACCACCTCTTCATTTTCTCATCCCTAATCGAGTATACACGCTTATCCGGAATTAAGGCCATAGCGCGCGATTATTTCCAAAAAATCAATAAAACCACGCCGAGCTAAATCAATCGCATGAATCCCTCTCTCAAAGATGCATTCAAGCGCGAAACGCATAATATACATATATACAAATCGCTCGAGAAAAAAATCAGATTCTCTCGTTCCATCATCGTCATCGTCGTCATCACGAGCTACTCGTTCTCTTTCTCTCACTCCCTTTCTATGACGCAGGCTGTAGCCGACGGTAAGAGGAAATTATATAAAAATTTCATATATACTTTTATACATATATATATATATATATACTTTTATACATATATATATATATACTTTTATACATATATA
>JAWWEQ010003183.1:0-58590 GCA_035583055.1 Torymus tubicola
ATATATAGATTAGGATCGAGAGCTACTATAACACGAAGTGGCGCACGTTGAGTATGTGGACGCGCTGAGGGTGCAAAGAGGCTATAGACGACGTAAGAGCAGTGGCTGATCATTTCGCTGAGAGGTATCCAGCTGATACAGCGGTTTTGGGATTTTTTTGGTGAGTTAATTGTTTCCAGCGTACTTTTTTGTTTTCGTAAGCTATGTTAATTGCGAATTTTATAAATATAGGTTATAGGTTAAAATTTATATTTATATGACAGTGTAATGGAACAATATATACGAGTGTATATATAGCAAAATTACTTTTGGATAATAGTTATAGTAACGATCCTCTTAAAAATAATATAATTTATATTTATCAGTCCGATTAAAATCCATACATAGCTCTAAACCCAACCCAGATATGGATGAATTCGCAAAACGATATATACATAAACCCAAATTATTACCATTAATCAGACTTAACTTCAAACCCCATAAAAACACGTATATATAAACCAAAAGTCATTCTCCGTGACATTAAACTTCACATATTAAACTTCCCGCACCTATATACACACATATACATATACATCCACAACGATCGGCCCTCCGAACTTTCATCCTCACCGATCCGTAACGCTCTCCCCACAAAAATCTTAAAATCCCATTACACAAAACTCACCTTACCGATATCTCTCTCTCCTCTGCATCCACCTTCTCAACGCGATTAGAAAATCGATATACTATATATATATACACTCGGCCGATTTATTAACCTATATACAAAACCGCACGACCGCGTGTATCTCTCTCTCTCTCTCTCTCTCTCTCTCTCTCTCTCTCTCTCTCTGTAGACGACCAATATCGTTCATTGTCATCTCATTATACAGCTGGTGCGGCGTGGCATGGCACGCGCGAGCGCGAGCAAGGATTTAATATCCCGTGAAATAACAGCGCGCGGCCGTGAAAGCGGAAACGCATTCGCTCCGAATCGTGCGCATGCGCGATATATAACCGCGTTACGAAATATATCGCACGCGCGCGAGTGCCCGCGAATGCCAATTATATTCGATAATTTCTCATATATATATAATGATCGATGAGGCGGTATTATATATATATATATATATTGTGCGATTGATATAGAAAGAAATGGGGTGTATATATATAGAGGTTTACGGATGTATAAACGTAATATTTTTTATAGATACGATGATTTGTCGCGTGGTGTGTAATAATGACGAGGCCGCGCGTTGCAACGGGGATATTATTATTATTGTGGAGAAATTTTTTTTATTCTTTCTTTTTAATGATGATAGGTCGGGCTCTGATTTCTTTCGGGTTCCTGGAAGTATATAATAATCGAGGTAGAAGTTTGGTTGAAGTATAGAGGTTAAATGTTAATGTTGCGTGGAGTTATTACTATTTGATCTAATAACTTCGACCTTATAATACCTATTAAGTTTTAAAGACAGCCATTATTAAAACTACCTTTTTCTTATTTAACAAAATATATATAACCATAAAAATAATCCGAAAAATGTTTTTCCAAAATGTAAAAATGACATTTTACGTTGTACATTTAAAAACGAATTCTCATATACTTTTTCAGCAGAAAAGAATAAAGTTCTTAGAACAGGAAATAATCCAGAAAATGAAGTAAACGAGTAGGTTACATCAAAAGTTTATGGTATCAGGATACTGAATTAAAATATTGTTAACTTCCTTCGCATATATAATAAACCAAAAACCCTATTAACCATCCGCGTTTACTGTGTATAAATTCAATTTTAATACCGATAAATTTCATTTTCACGCGCGACCGTTTTATTAACATTCCTTATAATTCACCTTAACCAAAAAAATCCATATATCTATTACATAAAATCACAAACAACATTTGCATTCACCTGTTACGTTATAAAATCCATCCCCAAAACCTTCTTCACCTTCTTCTTCTTCTTCTCTCACCCAATAAATCATCATTCATCGCATATAATATACACCATACCAAAAAATCTCCACACCTGTATACCATCTCTCTTTCTCTCTCTCCACACTATCTCATCGCGATCGTTCGCTATATATGCAGCGCGATAAAATCAATCGGCTGCAACGTTCACGCGCGCGTCGATTATATCGATCGCTGAGCGCGCGCGCGCGCGCCGTAAATCATGTCGCGGTCGAGCGATCACTGCATGCGGACGAAGTGGGTGACTAGAGTGTGTGTGTGTGTATGTGTGCATGAGGCCAGTATAAGGCGGCGTTATAAGCGCAGGAGACAAAAGAAAACGTAACCCACTTTGCTCCTAATGGAGAGTATAGAGGCACAACGGTGTGAGCGGTTGGTATGTGTGTGTATGTGAGTGTATATGTGTATAATGTGTGAGGATATATAGAAGAGCGCAAGGTGCATTGCGGGAGGATGCGTGATATGTTGGTGTGTGTATGTAGTAGGAAGAGAAGTCGCGTAGGGTTTGGAATTTTGTGGTTGATTGAAATGCCTGTTTTTTTTACAATTGTTGTATATATATAGGTACGTATTCAATGTTGTGGTAGCATTCGGCTGTGTTATGATTTTTTTTTTGTACGAGGGTGTTATTACTTTTGTAAAAGGAAAACGTTTGAGAAGTTTTTGTTAAAAAGTATTAAAAAAACCGTTTAGACTGAAAGATATGAATAATAATTAATCCATGAATGGAACTTAGTCGTTAATGTGATGAAACATTTTGAAAAGAGTTAAAACCTACGCAGAGACAAATTCTCTAGTAAATTTTACAAGATACTATTGTAATTCTCTTTCAGACTGCTTATCTGAGAAATTTTACTATGTACTATTGTAATTTTCTGTAGGGAAACTATGAATTTTTCTAAGAGACTTACGAATTTTTTAAAGTACATATAATGATTTTTTTTAAGGAACCTAAGAATTTTTCTAAAAAATTCTTGTACAAATGCCAGTATAAGCAGTCTGTGAGATAATTACAATAGTACCTTGTAAAATTTACTACTGAATTTCTCTTCATGTACTTTAAAAAAAAAAAAAAACAATATTACAAATCTATTGGCAAGACATTGATAATATTACTCCTATACACTTTGCGCAGTATATGGTCCCATTGCTATGACCTGATATATATATACACACAGCTCATATTTTACTTAACCATTACTCCTCCTTCATATACACAACATTACACATACTACACTAATTTTTTCACTCCCCAATTCATCACCGCATCTCCCCTTCTTTTTTTTCTCATACATTTCACTATCTACCTCAACTCCAACCCGCACCTGATCATTTCCTACCCCACCGTACCTAGCGATCTTACCAACACTTACCTCTCGTTTATCTCAATCTCAATAGGTCAGCCTCGCGCAATCGCACCTTGCAATCGCTTATATTATACCTATATATGTACTTATTCCTTCGTTCCTAGAAAAAGAGAAAAAAAAACGAATGTCGCATCCAACGGTAGTATAAGAGACAACAACTACGACGATGCTAATAGGATGGCGGTAGCGCGGCGGTAAGAGAGCTAATGAAAAGGCGGTATACGCAAACAGCAATTGGTATATATATATATACTCGGAGACAATTGGTAGGCGGTTATATAGCACCGACCGCGCGACAATTCGATTTGCCTCTCTCTAGTGTCAGTGATTATTAGCTGTAATGAGATATCGAGATTTTCTTTTTTTAAACGTGGTAAGAGAGCGGGATAAGTGGTAATTGTGGGCTGATTGTAATCGAGGTGGATGACACGTTTGTTGCAGATGTGTGATTTATTTGTTAGTGGTTGATTTTTGGTTTTTATTAATTTAATAAAGTGTGCTGTATAATTGTTTTTACATTTGAGAGTTAATTTTCTATAAAATTGTATAGAATACATATATTAACTTATACTGTTCTTGTAAATACACTGGTATCTTATGAAATCTTGAAAAATAAAGAAACAATTAGATCGTCTTTTTACCGCCGAATGATTTATAAGTACCAATCTATTTACAAGGCTGTATAATAAACGTCAAAACGTGAAAATTTAAGCTTTCCGCAGTATATTTAATTAAAACTCCATACCTATAACCGAACAAAAATTCCTAATGAGTATAAACTTTAAATTGGGCCATTCACCTCGCTGTCAAAACATTGTCATAAAAGTGACATGTTATACGATATTACCTTTTTCGACAGCTTTTTTTTCGAACATTAAGATACAGATTATACCGTTAATTTATCTCATTAACACTGTATCCATACAATTTATACCTCATTTCCTTAATACCCTAATACACGTCACTCCCATCGAACCTTTCAACTTCACCATCTCACAATATAGATACATAACTATATATCATTATGCACACCGCGCAATCATCTATACAATACACAAAAGCAGGTGAACGACTCTTGTGCGACAAACCACTTTTAGTTTTTTTTATTTCTCTCTCTCTCCCTTCTACCGCCTCCTTCTCCTCCTCCTTTTCCGCGACGATTTTCTCATCTCCTATATAGTGCTCTTAATAAGCCTCTCAACATTCCGACACGTAATAAAAGCATTTTTTTTTCAGCAAACCGAGCGACCGTAAGTATAATCCATTTACGCTAAAACGCGCACGCGAAATGCGTACGTATATACGTATATACATATGGTTATGGGCTACCGGTCTCGTAAACCCGTTTTAGCGCGTATATGCTTGCGTATATATATACATATATTAATGTATATAAGAGATCTTAAAGGTTTCGACTGTACGACGGCTAATTTGGCTGTCGGTATATATAATTGAAACCGAATTGTTTTCGTGAAAAGTTCTGCAACGCTGCTGCCGCGTATACAAACGAACCTATTTAGTACGCATTTAAGCGAATGGAACGAGGATCACTATCGACGGGTATAATTAAGGAGAGTGTTGTTCAGCCGCACGTGCGTATATGATTATATTACCAGCTGGGGATTGATGATATTTTTTTCTTCTTGGTTCGTGTCAATGTTTTTGACATTTGTACCATATATGTGAAAGTTGAAGTTTCACTGAACCATAATGTTTTTGTTTTCGTTTTTAAATATTAAAGAATGATACAAACAGACCATTTATATATGTACATGTCAGAATTCTATATATACGTTATGCGTGAGCTAATTATCATCAATTTTTTTCAAGAACATACCTATAGCTTAAACGTTTATATATAAAAATAGTATATAATACGACACCGAGGTAACCGTCTGTTACGGATTCCGCAATCCTATAGTGGCGTATACTTCTTTTTCTCTCGTTTCCTACGGATGCTTACTTTTTTTCTTCCTTCCTATATATATATATATACCTACCTCCGATACTCGTCTCTCTTTACAAAGATATATAGAAAGGCGTTGCGGTCTTTCTTTCTCTCTCTCTCTCTTACCATCTTTCTCTTTCTCCGCGCGCGCTCGCGCTGTGAAATCGTTTTCTTTGTCGGGAAAATAATCCTCCTTATACCCGGAAAAAGAACGAGGAAAGTTCATTAGTTCGGCCGTGTATATACCAACGTATATATATAGTTTGAAGTCGGACGAGTATAATGGAAGTGAAGATCAGAGATTTTCGACGATCTGAATTCGAAAAATGAGAAAACGTGCAATTTGTCGTTGGGTCTCAGGTCATGTTGGCGCAGAGAGGAGGGGGGAGGGGGGAAGAGAGATCGTTCTCGAATAATTATTTTTTGTACTTGCCAATTCAGAGTAACGCGATTTTCCAGTAGATTGAGAGGTTGGATGGTTTACGAGTTCGCGTGTAATAGTGCAATGTCGAACGGAAGAACGTGGATTCTTTTTACTTATCTTAAATAATTGTTATTTTGTACGTATTTGTTATTGATGTATCATTTATTTGGTAACGGTGTGCTCTAATTATCGAACAAATTATAAATAATAAATTCAGTTTAATCAATTGTTTTTACGGTAAAATCGTTAAAATACAAAGAGAATTTTCGGAATAAAATCGTAATTTTCAAATTAATTTTTTTGATAAACTAATGCAAATTAATACAAAGACGATAGTAACCTAAATATAATACCTCCCAGTTATAATTTTAACCTAAGAATATAAATAAATCCCTTAAATCCGCGTCCATTTTAAAAAACCTATATATAAGCGAAATAACAAAAAAAAAACACACGTCAATTCAATATTGCAAAATAATAACACCATAACCTGGCACTTCCATTCTGCTCTAATTCCAATCGTTATCCCATCACGCGCAACCATAAAAACATCCTATTTGCGTTCGATAACGATTTCTTTACTATATATATATATACATACACATTCCGTCCACCTACTCCACCACGACCGAGCGATTTTCCCTCCATTGGAGAGAAAAAAAAGGCTAAACGCCTTTATGACGCGGGGCCACTCGCGTGTATCTCGGACACCGCGCGGCACAAGTTCGAAGAAAGTGTGTGTGTCTGCGTATAGTAGTAGTATACAGTCTAAATGCACAGAATCGTTAGTCCAACTGCTCCTGTGAAACGGTCGATAAAATCTATGGCTGCTGCTGCTGCTGGGCGTTCAATGAGAACCGAGTCGATCGTAAAAATGAAAAACGTTTGTATATATACACACACATATATAGCGGCGTCAAAGTGAAAATATCTCGCTCGCGCATGAAGTGTGCGGAATCATTGAAATTTTAATGGACATGCCCGACAACGACGATTAATTGTCTATTCATAGCTATGGGTTATGTTGTGTTTTCCATAGATTTAATGGTATATGGTTGGGGGAATGGGTTGTCGGCGTGGTTTTGGAGGTTTGGAAAGGAGGAAGATGGCGAGTTTAATGGTTTAGGATATAGGCTAGGCGTGGATTTGCGCTATGATGATTGACATAATTAAGAAGCTTCTAGTATACAGATTTACATTAGTATTTCAATGTATTTATATTTTTATATGTAATATGCATTTTGTAGAAAATCATGCAAACCGATATTAAAAAATTACCAAATTATTATTTCATTTGTTTCAAATTCACTTATGATTAAGGCACAATTTAGCTATTACAAAAAAACCTCTATTTCTCTTCCAAACATCTTTTAACCCTACCACCCATCCAAAAAAATGAAAAATCCCCAAACCGGCACAACTTACCCGCATCATATATATATATATACAGACGCAACAGTATACCACGTATATATATATATATATATATAACCGGAGAGAGTGCAGCAACTACACACACACACACACATATATATATATATATATATATATACGCACTCGAAATGGGTCGCTCCTATATATATACCGTCGGCATTATATAGCGGCGTCGGTGGCGGCTATATCGCTTCACGCGCGTACACACACTTTCACTGATTAGTCGCGTGCTTAATCCGCGTGTAAGAGCGCGAGCGAGCGCACGAGTCGTTATAGAGCTCTCCGCGCGCGCGTGTGCGAGTTCCGCGTGGGATATCGGTACGTTTACAGTTAAGCTGCCGCTGTTTTTCCGTGGTATATATATGTATGGTAAAGTGGTGCCGGATAAATGAGAGGAGAGGAGAGTACGTATACGAGCAAGTTGTTGTTGTTGAGATGAGTGGATGGGTGGAGTGATAAGGTTCTTTTTTTTTGGAAGGGGTTGGTAGAAGTGGTTGGGAAGGGGGTGGATAAGTAGTAAAGGGTTTTTGGGAAGGTAATGGTGGTAGTAGTGAGCTGGGGGTTGGGTTGGGTTGTAATTATAACTAAATATGCGATAAAATGCTCGTTATTAATCAATTTTAATTTACTGGTATTGATATTAGACTGAGTTGACCGTTATATTAGAACTATAATGTGCATTTTAATTTTTATACTAATTTAAATAAAATAAAAGAAAATTAAGAATTTGAATTAAGGAAAAAATAAAATAAAATAAAGGTATCAATCATTGAAACTATATATAATTAGAATCGTATCAGAAGTCAATAGCTACTTTTGATTTGATTTAAGAGTCAAAAGTGGAACGTTAATCGATTGCTAATAATTATCTCGTTTGAAATCTGACCTCAATAAAATTTCTATAAATAGCTATGTATAATTTCTAGGCATAGATAACAGACTCACGATTTTAATTTTGGAACTGACTATCGATTTATGGGAACTATATTTGAAAAATAAAACTCAAAAGAGAAATTTAAATATATACGTTCAAACTATAGCAGTTCGTTGCACATTTTATGCAATGATTAGAATTTATTCTATTTACGTAATATCATTCGTTTCTTAAACTGAATCATGCAAAAAATAATATTTTTAATATTTGTAAGCTGTTATATTACAAATCTGAAAAAGACGTATGTGTTTTATTCGCACATTTTTGTTACATGAAAAATAAATTTTAGAAATATTATATTCCCCTCGAAACAGTGGGCAGCTGTCTATAAACCAGTACATTTGGAAAATGTGAAAATTCAATTGATCTTTTGTGAAATTTCAAAAGTACATTTCGAATTTCTACCAGAGGTAAATATACATTCGATATATATTTATTGTTGAAAATATAACGCTTTCAACATTACTTAATCTTGCGGTATTTATTTCAAACAAATAACTGGAGAGCAAAATAATTTACAATTGAATATTCAAGGTTATCTGAAAATAAATTCATTTTGAAATTCCATGCCCTAGTTGTTCATTTATACAAAGTTGGAAAAATCACGCTTGAAAGAACATAAGCGGCAGCTGTTTTCTATATATAGCTATATAGTACTTTAACAAAGTTTTCTCCAATTTTTGAATGCTTCGTAAACCGAGAGCGAACCAAAATATCGTTAAATTTGTAAAATTCTCGACAATAATTATACATAGCACAATTCGCGAAACATCCCAAACAAATTGTATACCAACGACAATCATCCGCACGTCCCATCTTCTTTCTCTCACACACACGCATCAACGTCGACCGATGCGCGATCGCCTAGTTCCTGCTCATGCTCGCTCGTCGGCCTTATTTTTTTCCTCTCGCTCTCTCGTATATAAGTTGCTGCTGCTGCACTCGCTTACTCGCGCGCTAATTAATTTCTCTCTCTCTCTCTCTCTCTTCTCGGTGCTTTCTAAAACGCACGCGCGTCGTCCTCTTTGTCCCCGCGGGAATTTTACGAACGCGCGCGCGCGCGCGGCCGCGCGAAAATATTTCCGCAGTGGGCAATTAACGCCGCGTGCTCGCAACGGTATGTGTTACGCGCGCACACACGTGTATATATACATATAAGATACGATGGGTCACTGACACAGTGCCATTATACGAAGAAAGAGAGAGAGAAGGATGAGACCTTGGGAAAGGTATTTTCGGTCGGAGGGTGTAAAAAAAAAACAAAAAAAAATGTTATATATAGGTGTGCACGGTGGCGCTTAATTTGGTCTTAAGGTTGCGGAATTAGCGCGGATAATTTGTCGAGAAGTCTAGATAATATGTAATGCGAAAGAGCGAGAAGAAGATTGTGGATTATCGAGGTTTCGGTGTGACTTTATATATATGCGTGAGGCTGAAATTAAGTGCGTATAGCATGTGAGAGGTTGAATGATTCACGGTTAGTGCTTGGATATGTCTGGGAATTCGTTGATTCTGCGGGCTTTGCTATAGATGACTTTTGCAAATTACTCTTTTTTTTTTAAGTCAACGCGTAATAACGAAATTTCATGGATATGAAAACTATAATATTTTAGTGAAGTTCTATATATAAGAAATTCGGAACACACTTGCAGCTGGATTACAATGAAATTCCATTGATTTATTATAATAATGGAGAAAGAGAGACATTTTTGTGAACCTTATAATGCATGCGGAAAATGAAGCAGTCCCGATGTATATATATATATATATATATATATATATATATATATATATACATTTAATTAATTGCATAGAATATTGCAATGGTAGAAAGCTATAAACGATCGTAAATCGAAAAATGAATCGAACCTCCAGCCTCGGCAAACAATCGCCAGTCCTTAATCCACGCAATATATACATATATATATAAATACCCTCTCCTCATCGTAAACCTTATAAGCGATCCTTCGGCAATGTAGACCGAACGCATAATGCGAATCACTTTCACCTCCCATTGAACCCTTCCTTCACCCACAAACCCATAACCTCTAGTATATAATGCATTTTATATACACATATATATATATATATATATATATATATATATATATGTATATATATACAACGCTCATCGCTATAGAGCGCAAAGACGAAAAGAAAAAAGTTCTATATACGAACAATTCATGCGCGCGCGCGTATACGTAGCTAGAAAATCGATAGCCACGTGCGATAAAAGCGCACTGGGCCTGTGCGCGCGAACAATGAGCGATAAAGCAGCGCGTTTACGCAATAAACTCTCGGTGTGTGCGCTTTCGCACACGCGCGCGCCGCGAACACATTCTCGGGGAGAAAAGAGCGCGGGAGAGAGAGAGAGAGAATTCGAGATGTGTCGCGAGCGATATATGTATATATATATATATATTAGGGAGAGGGAGCTTGAGACTTTCTCTTAGTATATAGGAGGTATAAGAGAATAATAGGCAAGGTGAAATTGCGTGGTCAGGTGCGTGATCGATTTGTTTGGGGGGATGTGAAGTGATGTTTTTGTGGGTGATTGGGGTGATTTTGAAATTGGGGTTTGGAGGTAAAGGAATGAGGTCAAGGTTGCTCCCTGGTAGAAATCGATTCTATTATTTAGGTATAATAAATAGCTAGTTTTTCTCCAATAATTGCCAAAAACTAAACGCTTTTCTTCGCCATTTCTTATATCTATCAATGAAGCGATGTTTTCGGTCATATTCGCCATTTAATAGATAGAATAATAAATTCAGGTTTTTCACAATTTTACATTACCTTATATTTATGAGTATTTAAAAGATATTAAAGTTGACCAGTTTTTTTAGTTAGGAAATGGCTAATAAAAGGTTTGCTATATTATGGCGAGGAGTGAGAGAAACAGAATCAAACGGAAAAATTATGGTTTTCGTTTGTATCGCCTGAAACAGTATTATAAACGAATTGAATACCAATAATTTTTGTGTACGTTTATGTTAGTTATCTTTTTTTCATATTGATTTTTAATTGGAGAAAATTTAGTAACAAAATTTTAAGGTTATATCTTACTTCCATTAAATAGAGAATATGATCGGAAAAATCGTTTCCTCACTATCTAGAGATTAGCTATTTTTACTAGCGATTTATTATTTTTTCCTATACCCATTTCCGATAGAGACAATTTCTACTAGGACTATTGCTAATGCGATTTTATTTTATTAAATTCAGAGTATAATAATTTAAAACAATCATAGGTATACATTCAAATATAATTATAAAAAATATTTTACTATATTCATTTATTTATTATTAAAATTTATTTTAGTAATTAAAAGGACGGATTGCATTTTACAAAAATATGTATAAATGTTTGTATTTTATTTTATGAAATGTTTATTCATTTACAATAACAGAGGATCCGTAATCTCCTAAAATATATATACTCGCGAAACAATACAATCTAATTCAAATTCAAGTTACAACCCCCCCAACAAAAAACAACACCTTAACATCCTTCCGTGGCAACCAAATCCACTACTGTCCATACGCACTCTAAAATATCTTTCACTTACAACTTCTATTATACATACATATGCACACTCCAACATCCTATCATCAAATACCTCACTAAAAAAAGTATCATAAACGCGCGTGTTCAAATACGCACACACACATACAGACACGTGAAAATTCACGGATTTAATAAGCGCCGCAGTCGCGCGTGCGTACACGTGCGCAGAGCACGCGTAATTGACGTATAATAAAGAGATAGAAAGTGTATGTATATATAGTGCATCGCTATGCCTCTGCTGCTACCGACTAATGCGCCGTGAAATTCGCGCTTTTTGCGTATATTAATACAGAGTTTTTCTCTCTCTCTCTCTCTCTCTTTTGCGCGCGTGAACGCATGCGCGCACAGTTATTAAATTTTAATTAATATGCATGCGCGCATATGAAGATTCATTTTGATAATGGACCCGTGCGCGAATTCGCAACGAGAACGTACGAGTGTAGAGGGAAAATGTCGCCATATATAGCAAAGGGAGAGAGAGAGAGAGAGAGAGAGGTGTTTGCTGAACGGTTGGCTTTTTGTTTGCATGGGAATATATTGCATGTGTGCAGGAAAAAGAGTCAAAGGGCGTGCGAATGAGGGTGACAAGTTGAAAGTCGACGGTTGAAAAGTTTTCAGTGTGTATTTATAAATTGCGAAATAGAATTATGCGCGGTCTTTGAAATATCTTTGACGTGGTATATTTTATTTTGGTGAATTTTTCTTTGGTAAAGTGAATCGTTTAATATACTGCGTATGATTTTTATCTTTTGAAATCGAATAAAGGAATTTATTGATCTTCTAAATATATTAGACTTTATATATAACGTTAATTCCTGTGATTCAGTGCGTGTTTCATTTCAATAAATTATATGTCGATAACTTTTGTTTAAAAGAAATAACATTGGTATCACTAAGAACAATATTTAGTAGTATAATAAATTCAAATAAATATTTATTTGAATAGTAGTATATAAATATTTTCTTAAAACAAATTAATATTTATTTGCTACTATTAATTCTAGTGCTAAAGTAGTAACAAATAAATATTTATTTGATTCAAGAAAAATATTTATTTACTCCTATTCAAATAAATATTTATTTGATACTCCTAATATTTTTCTCAGTGTATTTAATAACGTATCTTCATTGATTTCAGTACCTTAAAAGTATAAAATATATCGTGCATATAAATAAATAGTAGAATCTTTAATTCGAACCCATATATCCTCAAACAAAAAAAGTGCAAATGACATCAAACCCGCACGATACCCCGAAATAAAAAGCGATACCACCGCCCTGCGAATTATGAATCACCCAATGCCTCTCGAATTCCCCGAATATTAATAAAAACACACACATATACATACACCAAAAAAAAAGTACGCAACGCTCTTGAAATTTTAATAATATGCTCGCTCGTATATAGGCACGGTATATAGTAGTAGTGGAAGAGGGTACCAAATATTTGTCGCGGAATGCGAGCGGTAGCCATGGGCCGCGGTTACGAGGCCGTTAATGCGTATAAAGAGGTCGATAAAGCGACGGTTTATGGTGGCGCGGTAGCCTCCCTTGATATTTTCAACATTAAAAAGGATGCGCACACGCGCGAAAATCGTTTAAATGAACGATCGTATTTTTACGAGGCCGCCGTCGTTGCGGTACGTTAGAGAAAAAGAGAGAGAGAGAGAATAAACGACGATTTACATTTTACGAGGGACTAAGTAGCGATTTATTAAAAAGTTGAAGTATCGTCGTAATCCGTGATTTTTAATTTGTCGTCGTATGTGTGTGTGTGTGTTAAGTTGACTGCGCGTAGCTATATGGTAAAAACAATGGATTATGTGGAAGATTATGGTGTAATGGCGTTGTATGCGGTCAGAGATAAATCAGGGGAATAGGCCAATATATACTTGCCTATAATATAGAGAAATTCATGTGATAGCTGTGTGGTATAAGGAGTTTTTAAAGTAATTAATTAAATTAGGGTTTTTCGAGCTGGATATATATATTTATTGTGCGAATTTTCATAAATAAAATAACAAAAATTGGTAATTGAGTATCACACACACACACGCGTTATTAAGAAAATTAAATAATCGGTTAAAATTAAATATTCTTCCATACCAATATCCTATATAGACCAAAACCACATGATGAAACTCTATATATTATTTATCAACAAGACCGACAATGATCCTCATTTACTATATAAAATATTAACCAAAAATAGCTTCGAATTAAAAACAGAGCGCATTTCATTACTTTTATGAAACTCGCATTATAACTCACCTCTCGCGGCCCAATAAACTTTTTTCCCCCGCTTCATCCCATAAACACCGTATCCCCTCTTACCGAAAAGAAAAAAAAATAAATTCACCGCACGCCGCACGCGTAAAATATTAACGACGGTCGTCTTCGTCTTTCTCCTACATATATATAACGTCCTCGAGAGAGCTACGCGCTCGCGTATATATATTTTAACGACGAAAAATACGTTTCGTCGCGACGAGGCGTCGAGTGAAAAGTGATTTTCTTCTTGCGGCCATCTGATGTGGGTGTGGGTTAGGTCGACAACGTTGGTTTGAGATAATTGGGGTAGACGACGGGCGACGGGGTTAATTAGGTTGGTATATAGCTTTCAACGAGGTGCGTATATATATATTGTGGTAAGCTAAGGGATGTTGGATAAGGTTTGGGGAGGGTTGAGTGATTTAAAATGAAGGTACGTGCGGGTTGTCGTTAGGGTTATGATGTGAGTTGATTATGTGGCAGTGGAAGTGTGCGATAATGATGGAAAAATTTTCTAAATGAAAAGTGTGGTGATAAAGTGGATAACGAAAAACGCAGGTTGCAGATTTACAATTTTTTTCTTTATTATTCAACAAGCTATAATGTGAATTGTATAATAAGAAATACTCGTCGTTTCATTATATTAATTCACAAAGTCTGTAAAATCAACAATGTTTTAAATTATTACAGTTCTCGTTACGAGTTAACGTTACCGAATCGTCATTATCTCGGGCACTTTGTAAAAGCGTACGTTTTAGGATACACTTACGCGTGATCAAAATTTTTTATGATATATATGAAATTCAAGTATAAACACACCAATTTGCTTGATGAAATTTCATACTCTTTTAGAACGATAAATTTATGACGGTAATTTCGTTCAAATGCAATTAGCCGTATATACACATTTTTTATACTTTCCGAGAAAATTTTATAACGGTTGTAATAATTAATTAACTTTCATCACGTGACTCTGTTCATTTTCTGGCACTATATACAGTTATATGCAGTGCGAAGTCACCACATAACGCGCAGCTCCCCTATATATAAATACACACATCTAATCTTATCTACACTTTATCGACAAAATGACTTTTTATTCGCCATCGCAATCATTGATATCGGATTAGCATATCAGTTGATGATATTAATTGATAAATACCGTTTTCCGCGTTTAGCATTATCGTCGCGAAAATTCTATAAATATAACGATCATTTAGTGTATAAAAAGCGACAACAACGGTTACAAACTTGGTCGTGTATGTACGCGCTAGCTACATTATTAAGGTGGTTCTTTCACGACTTCCCTAGTCAAAATAGTGCTAAATAAAAAAGTTATCTAAACTTTAAGAAAACTATAGTTGAAATGTGATTTATTAATTTAAAATGATAGAGATAGTCAATATATTATAATGAAAGTGTATTTAACATGATTAAAATAACTTTTTTTAACAAAATGTCGATATTTTATATAAATCCTGATCTTTTTCGTTTCTTAACCGATTTTAATTTTCCAGGTTTCATTTTATACCTTAAGTAATTTAATAGGGACTTAACCACAGAAAAATTTAAAAGTATTCAAATCCCAGAAAGTTATAGCCAATTGTTTATAAATCATTAACGAGATTATGAAAATAATTTTTTTTTCAATTGGTTATAATTTTCTGGGTTTTGAATACTTTTAAATTTTTCTATGGACAAGTCCCCACGAAATTACTTAAGGAACAAAATGAGACCTCAAAAATTAAAATCGGCTACACTCAGAGAAATTGTTTAGTAACTGTGTTACTAGAAAAGTAACAGAATTTGTGGTGCAATATTGGCATAACCTTATAGTAACCATTACAAGTCGAAATTCTAGTTACACTGACTATAAAAAATAGTAAATAATTCCATATTTTAAACTAGACATATGTATTAGAAGCTTTATACCAAACGATTCTAGTAAAAATTACCAGAAAATCTTATTATTCTAACTATAAGTCAATTAATATTACTCATATAGTATTGAAAACTAAAATCTTTTAGTTATTTTTAGTGTATTATAATATCATTTAACAGAAAATAGAGTAATCGTGACAAGAATTCACTTTACTATGCTGTTTAGTTAATTTTACCGAATGCTTTTTTCTCGGCGTAAGAAACAAAAAAGATTAGAATTTGTTATCAATAATGGTATGTGCTGTTTCTAAAATATCGGCATTTTGTCAAAAAAAGTTATTTTAATCATGTTAATACACTTTCATTATAATATACTGACTATCTCTATCATTTTAAATAAATAAATCACCAACTATGGTTTTGTTTAAGTTTAAAGTAACGTTTTTATTTAGCACTGTTTTGACTAGAGAAGTCGTGAAAGAACACCCAAAAGACATTGATTTTTAAAACTACAGCTAAGCAATTTCATATTACGCGCCATATACAAGAGATTTCGAATGCACTGACTACTAGTTTTTTTTATCGGCTGTGTATATTACAGAAATCCCTAGTCTCTTGGACATTCACTTGTGAATGGATGAAAAGATGGTCAAGGCCTCGAACGCCAGTCACACGTCGTCCACGGTGGCATCGACATGAAGGCGTAATATTATCTGTTTTATGTAAATAAACGAAGATTTTCGCTGTGGTTTTCTTTTGTACAGATATCGTATGTAAAAGAGTAACAAGGTACAATGAAGACTGAGGACTTTGAGTTTGTCAGGAAGTTGGATTCGGGTTCGTTTGGGTAAGTTTATAATTTTTTTTTACTGTGAGTTAACCTGTTGCATCGACGAATGACGTAATATTATGTTAGCTGAAGAATCTTAAATATGTTACTAGAAAGCGGGAAAACTATGTGATTTAAAATATTATAAATGCTTTATTGCTTTGTAAAAAACAACATTTTTTAATAACGTTAAAAAGTTAAATTATATTATAAAATATTATTTTTATTTAAAATTTTTATTTATAAACTTAAGTTTATACAAGAATATACAAATAAATTATTTATTTTATACTAAACAAGTAAATTTTTGTTAATAAATAAAAAAAAATTCAAGCTCTATTCACTTGGTTCGTCGAAAATCCGACAACAAAAAGTTCGTAATCAAACGACAAGGCAAGTATTACGATTATGCCGAAAACGAGGAGATGATAATGAAAAAGTTGCACCATCCGAATGTACTCGGTTATTACGGCAGCTGGGAGGAGAGCAATGAAAACAAGGATAACGAAGAAAACGAGCACGAGGCGATCGGAGAAAATGAGGAATGCGAGGAGTCCGTAGTCGATGGAGAAGAGGAAGAAAATCTAGAGAATGAAAAACAATCGGAGAATGTAGAATCTGTGGAAACGAGAGAGAATGAAATAGAGGATGAAGAAAACGAAGACAACGATGTACAAGAGAATGAAGTATACGAGGAAACCAAAGGTGAAGAAGACAATGAGGATAACGAGGAAAGTTCGATCAAGTATTATATTCTAATGGAATACATATCCGGTGGTACATTGTTTGACCTACTGAACGAGGCTTATTCCGATGGTCGTACACCTATGAAAGAAAATGTACGTATATTATAAAGTGTGTATAATAAATACATTGATATAACTTTTCTATTAATTAATATAATTTTTCTTTTGTTAGTACAATCATTCTTATTACAGGAAGCACTGTATTTCTTCTCTCAACTAGCACTTGGTCTTGATCATTTACACAGCCAAGGAATAATACACCGAGACATAAAGCCAGAAAACATCATGTTCGCTGGTCCTTTAAAAAGAGTGAAAATTATTGACTTTGGATTGTCCAGAGACGTTTCAGAGTAAGTTTTCAACATTCTGTTATTTGAATGAAAAGTCTTTTTAAATAACCAAATTTATGATTATATAGAGAATCGGATGTCCAAATGGTTAATCCGAACGATTACACTGCCCCTGAGAATTTTTCCGACGACGTACCATATACCTTCAAAAGTGACATATGGAGCATTGCAACGTTGTTGTACGAAGTTGTTACTGGATATCAACCGGAACACCTTGAGGTGAATTATTATATATATTATTTGTTGGTATTTAAGTGAAAGCAATAACAATTCGATTGATTTTGCCATTTATATATATAGGATAAGTTAGATGTACTGGAAGATTTGCCAGCAACAGTGGGAACAGTTTGTAAAAGTATAATGAAAGTGGAGCCAAGCGAGAGACCTGAGAGTCACGAGGTAATTAGGTACCCTGAATTGACGATTTGGATGCGCAAGTATTACCGAGGATTAGACGAGGAGGACCGAGAAATTGTTAAATCACAACTGCATGATGTTATTGACTGTGATGATATTTAATAATTTATTCGTGAGAAATATACATATATTTTTTACTTTTATACCCGATTTTCTTATTTTATTCATCCTTGTAATAATTGTTTATGTTTAACCTGATTATTAAACAAAAAATTTATCATACAACAGTCGAAATATTATTAAGTTAGGCAAAAAAACATATAAGGCGTAGCAAGCCTTCCCATCGGTATACCCCCAGCAATTATTACCGCGACGCTAATTCGACGCAGCGATCGAGATAATTATTATACGATTGAGATCGCGTCTGCATATAGCCGCCGCCAAGGGCTTTCGCAATTGAAATAAATTCTAACCACAGTCGTAATTACGCGCACAGGTGGAAGGATTTTTGCAGCTCTTAACGAACGACCTTGATTCGCGTCACCGCGCGCGAGTGAAAGCGCGTGTATAACGTGTGTAATTTTGCGTACTTATACAAAGAAAGAAGGAAGGGGGAAGCGAGAGGCTTAAAATTCGCGTCGTAAACCGATGATTGTAATTTTACGTATACCGTGGGATGGTATATATATATATAACTGTTGTTTACGGGGCACGTTGTTAAATTGCGCGCAATGATATCGTTGCAGACTTTCGGGGCGGTCCTTTTCTTCGTTGGTGCAGTGATAAATCGCAAATTGTTACGGGGCATTTTGACTGATTTTGCGGGCCCGCGCGTTGTCGTTGTTTATTGGGGTGTAATTTGAGGTGTTTGCTCATGGCCATACAAAGTGAGTAACGATTTTTTGTAACGTACAGTGCGAATGAGGGGTAAAATATACCGTTACGAAAAATATAAAAAAAAGAAAGAAAAGAAAAAAAATGTAATTTTATACGGTCTGCGATTTCGGAGATAAAAGGGCGTTTTTATAGGTTGCGTATTGTAAGAAGTAATTTTTTGTTTATTGACCGTTTTGAGATAATGGTTCTACGAGATGACTCTTAAAATTATATATACTAATTATATATATATGTACATATTAAAGTAAAGAGTATAAAGGTTCAATGTATTCTACCACCATATACGAGCCCATAAATTTTGAGTTACATATTGTGCAAAAATATATATCATTAAAACGAATAATTTTGAATAAATCAGATAACTTTTTTCTTCTTCCACTCATGCTTACACATAGAACCGTTAATTTCCATTTTTCAAGGTTATCGCGTCACTTCTCCTAAAAAAAAACGCAATCCCAGCTCAAAATCCAAAAGCCACGCGTTTATATTTGCATTCTTCCACAACCTCTAAACGTTCCAAACTCTACGTATATATATATTCCCAACGCAACACACGATGTACATTAAAAAAAAACGAAAAAAAATCCACACCCATTCGATACAGCAAAGCGATAGGGAAAAGAAACGGCGGCGGTGGCGGCAGGCGCACACGCGCGCGCGCGAACATGCAAAACGGCCGATGCTAATCGAAACAAGTAGCCCACGTATATGTATATATACATATATAGTCGAGCCTCTTTTACACTGAGGAAAGTGCGACTTCCCACGTACTCGCGCTCTTTTCACTTGGCGCGGCGGCAGGCCCGTTAATTATTCACGATGATGCACGTTATTAGCGTTTCTTTTCGCTCGCTGTGTGCTATGCGCATTTTGTGCGCTTATATATACCTTGGTTACTGCTGCTGCTTCTATATGGGTGTATTATTATGTGGAGCGTCGCTCGTATATGTGTGCAGTATGGTGTATATAAGGGTTATATTATATAGGCGCGGGAAGGATGAGAGTGGAATGGAATGTGTATACGAAAGGGAGAGAAGGTCTTTGAAAGGATGTTTGGGTTTGAAAATTATTTAATTAGTAAGAGGCGTGAAGTGTACGGTTTGTATATTATATATTTTATTTTTCTGTTCGAAATATCATATTTTGTTTTATTTCATTATAAAACAAATATTGAAACTATCGGAACGATTTTCTGTTATATTTTCAATTTTCATTTGTTGTTTTCATAAACGTTCGCTTGAGTAAACACAAATTTGAGAAAAATCTTTGAAAATGTTAACGTAAAGGAATTCACTTTTTCCGTTAACATTTTTACCGTTGATTTATGTTTCCATAAAAAAAGCCACAAAAGTCAGTAATGTTTGCCGTGAAACTTCATAAAATATGATTAATATAATAATTTTCGTTCCTTAGCATTTTTGTATACACGTAAAAAACAAAATTTCGTTATTTTTTAAAATCACAGAAACCAAAAATCATTATTTTTTTTTATTCGCATACCAAACCTTGCACCTATTTCCACAAAAAAAAATATCTCAGCCTTTACATAATTCCACACCATACACGTAACCCCAATAAACTATATCATATAGTTCCGTATATACACGCAGTTCAACTAACCATCAAGCGCAAAAGAAACTACAATAGCAATCTGTAATACCATCATATATACATACATACAGCCTCCGGTTTGCAGGCTTTATCGTCCGCGCGAAAAATTTCTCTTTTTCAAGGCCACACTACATTCGCATATACTCTTTCTCGTTAAGATACTCTTATATATACCACGTAGCTGTGCAATTAAGTAAAGTCTCTCTCCGCCTATTCTATATATGGAAATTTCACGTCTCGATGCGACCACCTTAACGGTTTCGTTTATAGTACTGATCATCGAATGTACGCGATATTGCACACTTATGCGAATTATAGCCCGTTTCGGTGAATTCGTTTGCTAACCTGGTCGATTGGAAAATGTGCATACTGGTGGTTTCGGTGGTACTTTTATAGTATAGGGTTTTTTTTTAATCGCCTAGAAAATTGATGTATTTTGTGAGATTAATATGATTAGTAAAATATAAAAGCAAAATAATGTACTACTATAGAAGCTCTTTTTTTGGTAATTCAGTTTGTCAATGAAATTATTTTTTGTTTCGTTCTTTCAAATTAACCTTTTGTTAATTTACAGAACTTTGGTTCACAATTTTTCTCCATTGCAATCTTTATATATATATATATCAATAACAAAAGAATCATTCGAAAAAAGCAATGCATTCAAATAGTTCATCAGACAAGATTATTATATTGAAGTTAACTGAATGATACAAAATTAATTAAATGATCCATATCACACATTCCACGAATTTTATATATATATATATATAAAGCGAATAATATTAAACCTGCGCGCACAATAATTTCGAATAAAAGAAAAATGGTTTCTTCGTAAAAAGTATTAAATCCAAACATCCACACGGAGAATATTAAATTGCCAAAGAGATTTTATTTGACGCGTAATTTTATTAAAGTTGCGCGAACGTGATACATTTTCCGTCGATCATTAATTTTATATCCCTCCGCCCGTGATGTATTAACGTACCATTAATGCATCAAAGAGGATTTCACGCGCGAGTTATTACTATAAAATATATTATTTTATACAAAATGTCATTGAAATATACGGTCCGCGCGCGCTTAACGTCGAAATATGTGTATTAAATTTCTTGTAAGGACATATATATATACACACACACATAAAATAAATGTCCAAACGATTTATACGTCGTACTCAAGTATCATCATAATTGTCGGATACATCATGATGTTAAGTTATATATATTAGAGAATTTACATCTTTCCCCGTACATTTGAAGCGATAAATCATACGTACATACGTACATACGTACACTCCAAAAGTATAGAAAGTTTAACGTTATAAGTACTTGGCAAGTCATCGACCATTTTATTGTAAAAATTTTACAGTAATTTACCTTTCAACTATACTTATCATTAATTTTAGATTACATCATACATTATAAAATTAAATTCAACGATGAATCATTACGACCACATTATATACCAATCCAAAATGCATTTACATCAATCTACTCCATTTCTAATCACCAACGCATTCAAACTACACCACCCACCATACCCCAACAATGAAAAAAAAAAATTCTCACCACAAAAACCTCTATATATCTATCGTTATTCCATCGGCGCGCAATAAGCAACAAAGTCATAACGCTAAAATTAGCATATTACGCGCAGGAAGGAAGCGTTCGCAGCGGTTTATATACATACGGTACCTCGAAAATATCTCGATCGCTAATTGCTACGCCGTATAAGTACGCGCCGGTCGAAAAGTACAGTCTCTGTATATATATATATATGCGAAGAAGTAGCAGAAGAAGGAAGATAGCGTAACGTCGCGGTCGTCGAGCTCGCTCGCGCATAATGTGCGCGACGTGGGGTCGCTAACTGCAGCAGCAGCAGTCGAGGTTTAGGGCGCGCTGATGAATAGGGATTTTAGAACGGTGCTTTCGTCGGCGAATATATATGTATATACGTAGAAGGGGATAAACGTATAAATCATGGGTATACGTAGTTATGAAATTTTCTTATATATTCAAGGTAAATGAAAATATATCTTTTTTTTTTGTTTAAATAAAGTATCGTGTTAGCATCCTTAATTAAACTCGCCTTCGTTTGAAATAACGCACTATATACATCCCTTCGTTTTCTCCCCTACTGGCAATCACATTTCATTATCCATCCACTCGATTAGCCGCGTAGGAACGTGGAGAATTCCAGTCCTTCGCATATATATATATACATACACACCGATAACGAAAACGAAAGCCAGAGTGCGAGTGTATCGAGGATTTTCATTTTCCAGTCGAATCACTCGATGTGGCATTCCATACGCGAGCAGGTTCAATCTGCATTCGACGATGTTCATCGCACGGAAGTGGATATGATAGGGAATCGTGCGAGTTGTGCTACCATGTGGTAGTATATATGTATATAGTGTCGGGTTCCATACAGTGTATATATGTATATATGGGTACGTGTCGCACACGGTTGCAGGATTTCCATAGGATTTCGTTGTTGAGGACGACGACGACGGTGATGGAAATGAAGGATAAGATAATGGATGTGGGAAGGAATTTTGATATTTTATACAGGGGAGTGGAATAAGTGGATAAGATAATTTTCTTGCTTTTTTTTTTATTTATTTCACTGTTTATATATCTATGGCTCCGAGGCATAACGACATAAGTCCATTTTTTTGAAAATCGGGAAAATTTTGGATTTAGTATCTTTAAATGGGTCTTTTTCATTTAAAACTGTCAGTAGTAGCTAAAATATTGCCCTAAAGCTACGATATACGGAAAACGTAACAACATAAATCCATTTTTCAAATTTAGTGCGCGGCATAACAACATAAGTCCAGCATTGATTTATTTTATCCAACAAAATTGGATACAAAAATTATTTTTATATAAAATGTATACAATAACTAGATAAAATTTATAATTTTACAACCGTTAAGTGCATAAACGTGAGAATTTTGAAAGTTTGTTCATAATACCTGTTCTTTTACGAAATAAAAAAAATGCTTTTTAATTTATCGCGAATCCAAGTCGTATTCAAGTTGTATTCAAGTTTTATTCAAGTTGTATTATTCTTAATATAATTATTTGTTTATTAATTGATAATTTTGATCCGAATTCATAATTAAATTAACGAAAATGATCGAAAAATAAACGAGAACAGGACTATTAGATAAGTCCAAGTTCCCGGCATAACGATGTAACTTCATACTTTTTCCGAGTGTTCACGAAGGAGAAAATGCATAACCTGGTCATACCACCGTGTAAATATTTGTTTTAAATGTATTAATTGATTAGTAGAGTATCGCGCCCTATCTCGTTTGTTCCGATCTTACAAATAAGTTTCAACATTGAAACCCATTTTTCTCAGAAACTCCAAAAGTGGACTTATGTCGTTCTGCCTCGAAACCTCAGATATATATATATATACAGTTTCATTCACCAACCATTTCATTTTTCCTTCCTACTACATACCATTTCAACGCTCCATACCTCTACACTATTTCATCAACACGCAACTACTAGATACAACAAAAAGACGCGCGCGAACGCATACGCAAACCCCCGTAAAAGTTACAGCTTCCTTTATGCAAAATCCCGATAACAATGTGACACTTTTACAACCCGAATCATAACTGCCGCGTAGAGCCTCGGCCGTTACGATGCTTGTTAAGCTCGCGTAGAAAAGCGCGCCGTTGAAACTTCTCCAACGCCCTCGCGGCTCTACACCGACGTTTCGAAACTACATATACATACATACATGTATATATACAAGACAAGACAAGGAGCGCGCTTCTATACACTTTTTAACGCTCTGTAACTGCAACTCGCGTTTTTACACCTCCGCGCGTCCGTTTCTCGCGATCTTTTTTTTCTTGTTGCGAGCGCCAAGTTTTTTTTCTCCCCTGTTCCGCTGGTTCTGTATATATATATACGTAGATGAAAAGTTTTGCCTTGCTCGATGCAGTTTTCTTTTGTGTACGTGCGGCAATCTCTACGGTGTGTTTCGCATGAGTGATTTTTTTTCCATACTATTTCCCGTTGTTAGAATATTGGTCTTTTGATGTTCTATCATGTGCGCATTGTTGTTGCTGTTGTTGTTGTGTAATTGAAGGGAAATTGCTATGCAGTTATAAAGATTCGTATATTTACTTTGATTCTTTTTCTTTGGTCTTATTCGAGCGACAACAAAAAAATTCTAAAACGTATATATATATATATTGGTGAGGTAAATAATTGTTTAGTCAATTGAAAGTGAATAATATACCGCGCGCATGGAACAATCGCGTATACGTATATACGCGCGTAAAACAAAACTGCCGGTTCTTCTCGGTACCCTGCTTAATTTAAATAATTATTTTCAGAGAACTCCTGATGCAAGCGCGTAACCATTAACCGCAGTATTATCTCCAACCCTAATGACCATGAATTTTCGTAATCGTTAAATTTTTTTTCTTTTTTTCTTTTTACTTTCCACCTCCATAACGTACGTGTACTCTGATACTTCTATCTTTTAATCATTAAAAATTTCGTTCACATATCCAGAAAGAAAAAAAAAACAGAAAAAAATCCATTCATATATAGCGGTTTCTCAAAAATTCCATAGTTCAAACGTGCGCGGCCAATTATATATCCTTCCACTCTTGCCGCGGATCGCACACAACATTAACCCCGCGCTTTCAAGGAAAAAGTATATATATACGAGTGAAAAACAAAAGAATAATGAATTCTTTATAAACGGATAGCAGCGTGCCCGCCTATGTAATATATGTGCACATAGTCCAAGCGAAGATAGTAGCTGATAACGCGGTAGTGCTATTTTTACGTACTTACGAGGGTTAGAGAGTGAGAGAGAGATAAAGAAAATGCAAGAAGGGAGGGAATAGAAAAAAATTGGTAGAACGAGGGAGAAAAGTATAAATGAGTTCACTTTCGCAAGCTCGTTAATCTATTGGGTAAAAGGATATATACATTAAGTGAGACACGAAAAACAAAAAGTCACGTTGTACTAAATGTATGCGCTGAGGAATTAAAATCTATCCGATTGGACGTTTAGGTGTGCGCGGGGTTTAATATCGCGTATAGACCGCCGTGTGATACTGGAATTTATGGTAATTTATGTAAATCGTAAATAATTATCGTTTTGCGCTAGGAGGAGAAGCGGGGGGGGGGGTTGAAAAGAGTTTCTAAATTTAGAGGCCACGTAACTCGAGCAATGTTAAATTACAAATTCAATCTGATATATATATAAACGCGCGGGTGCCTCTCTTTCTTTTTTCATTCGCGAACATGGTACTCTTTTATTTTTGCACTGTAGTTTTATATAAACACGCTAGTGACATCGATATATACACACGTTATATTTAGATCTGTGTGTATACACTTTCTATGTACGTTGATTGCAACCAAAAAAAAAAGAAATAGCAAAATATATATGTAATCCTTTAATCACTTTGCGGATATATATATACATTAGAAACGTCATATATATCGTCATGAGGGAAAAGAAAAAAAAATAAAAAGTCGACACAAACCGAGACGTTTTCACCCAATTTCACGGAGAAAACCGTTTGATGCAAAACGCACAATCTACTGCTGCTACTATATACGAGTGAGGATATAACGGAAACGAGGTTTTAGCGTGTGTATGTGTGTGTATATAAGAGGCTTTTTTCGTATCCGTTACTCTCTTTAATTACACCTCTCCACATACGCAGTGCGCGCGCGCGCGCGTTTTGTCGTAATAGATCTAAACGCGAATCTCCAAGCTCGATCCATCATCTTAACCAGCATGTGAAATATATAGGCGAATAAAGCGAGAGATGATGTTTTTGAAGAGACGGAGGGGGGAGAAAAGTATTTTGTATATATGTATACACGTGTTGTGTATATCGTTCTTTTTCGTCGCAACTGCTACTACTTTTCTCTATACTTCGCGCGAGTGGCTCATTACCATGAAGTAGGGTATATACATATAAGCGCGTGAAATTTCACTGCTTGGGTTATAAGGCTATTATATATGAGACGTTATTTCGTTTTATGACGAAATTATTCTAGTTCTTTTTTTGTCGTTTAGCGTCGCGGCGCGTTGCGTCAACGGTCCTTTATTTTTAAATATGTATTTACCCATTTGAGAAAACGTTTACAGTTTCAATTTCAAATTCTTCCGTCATTCTTTTTTTTCTTTTTAATATTCTTTTATTTTCATTTTTATTTTTTATTTGAATATCAAAGGATGTCGTTTAAATGAATACTGACGTTTTGGATGGTTCTAATTAAAGTAGTTTTTTCCAAGACATTCCATTATGCGAAAATTTATTTGTTGAGGCTCAAAACGAAATAAAGGTTTTTAATAAACTCGCGTGTAGAATACTAGATGTTTTAAAAATTTTTCTGGATTAATTTACTATAAAAAAATGTTTATTGACAGTGCACTTGCAAAAGTTTGATCTAACTTTTATATGGAAGAATCCATTGTACATTAATGCAAAATCTATTTAACATAGAGTTAAGTGGATTTCTATTATAAATAATTAGATAATCTTCAAAAATGAATCTGCTAAAACATAAATGATTTCTTCTCTGAATTAAGTGGATGTTTAATATAAATAAAAAAATTCATTAAATTATTTTTTTTTATAATTATAACTTATTTACAGTAATTTACATATAAAACATAACATTATGTTGTAAATCGAACATACGAGAAAATCTCTATAATTAATACAGAAAACGTTAATAGCTAAAAGCAAACGTATTTTTAAATTTATAACCGAATTCAATTTAAAACGAAACATCTAATATTTAAGTAGATATGTCTGCTACAAGACTATAAGAAACCATTTTTCTGAGTATCTTTCTCTTACACCTTATTCTATATCACCACGGTACAATGTCCAAGAGAATTTTCTAGCCAATCAACCGACGCTCTTATATATACCAACCTCACACGCATCCACATACCATACATATATATACATCCATTCCTTCAATACCATTCGCACTCCAACCCCAATCCGTTCTAGCATTCCTCTCCACAATACTCATACCACAACAACATCACACCTCGTATATAGACAATCACATACCCGTGAAGACGCGCACTCACCATATATATATCTATATAATAACCACAGCTTCACCGCGCGCTGTTGGCCACCGGTTAGTGGGTCACTTTTACCCTCCCGACCGGCGGCGATCGAGATCACGCGCGCGTAGCAGAGAGTGAGAGACGAACTTGTATATATCCCGTGGCGTGCGATCTTATCGTTATTATAGAAGTCTTATATATATATATATACAGGCGTCGCTATGTGGTGTCGAGCGATGTGCGGTACGATATGATGCGGGAGCACAGCGTGT
Organism: Torymus tubicola; assembly: GCA_035583055.1. Classification (NCBI taxonomy): domain Eukaryota; kingdom Metazoa; phylum Arthropoda; class Insecta; order Hymenoptera; family Torymidae; genus Torymus; species Torymus tubicola. The sequence goes on from JAWWEQ010003183.1 coordinate 27,936, forward strand.
CGATGCGCAGGTGAACGCAGGAAAAAGGTGATGTGGTTGTGCGGTGAATGAATGATGAATTTAAATGGAGGGGAGGTTTAATTGGGTTTAAAGGGAGGTGTTTTGTATATAATGTAGTTATTGGGATATAATTATGGTGTAGTATAGAAAATGTTTTAGGTTATTAAAAAGGCAAATTTGTAAACGCAATTACAGTGGTAAAGTATAGATCGATATATATATACGGATAAACATTGTAGTAACATTTTTATATATAGAATTTAGAATATTATATTAATATCAGCATGGATAATACATAAATAAATATAAAAATTAATTAAACGACGAAAACATCAATTTCCCCTATACAGACCCGCAGTCTAACAATAATTTGCATCGTTCTCGAATAAACTAACCTCTATATATACACACTTATACGCGAGTATATATATACACTCGTCTATATATACATATGCGCGGTAGCCGAGAACCGTAACAGAGTACGTAAATCACGCGCTGAATTAAGCGATTATGTCTCATTAGCCGACTCTACGCGTATCCCATCGTAATCTAATTTTATTCATGAAAGAAAGAGAAAAAAAAAACACTAGTCGGGCATATTTTTCTTTTTTTTTTTAGATACCATCGAGTGATACCCAAATCATCTTGGAACTTATCGCTACTAATTAAAAACGAGTTAGCAATTCCGAGTAGCTCCGATCCTCCTCCTCCTTCTTCTTCTCGATATACAATGGCAGGGAAGGCCACGTACTGTCTTATGGTATGTGGATCGTATATATATCGACGATGTTCTGGTTTAGCATTTTTTTTTGGAGAGGTGTGTTGTATATGTGAAGGTGTGATTTTTTATGGGTAATAAATGATCAGGTAGTAGTCGGTAGGTTTGGACAGGTACCGTTGTATGCGTTAATGGTATCGGAGGTAACCGATACACGTGGATTTGCATAATCTGTAATGTATACGTAATGGGCTGGGGTTTGGATGTTCGGTAGTAAAAACTGAGGTTATCTAATATATATAGTTATTGAGTCATCAAAGAAAGTTGAAAATATTTTTTTTTCAAATGATTCTTACTATATTATGTCATGTTCGTATATAAAAAGTTTTAATTTAACCATATACGCTAACCGAAACCACATGTCTTAACGCGCGTTAAAATTCTTTCCAAAACGTATATCCTCAACCTGCAGAAAAAGAATTAAAAAAGGTAGTTTATCTTTTTAATGACCCCCCCAAAAAAATAACGATAAAATTTCTTTTTTCCTCATATTATATCGTGTTTATGATAAAACCATTATACGCTTATATATATATATATCATTATTCACCGAAACCTAGGACACATTCGAGCAGATTTAATGGCTTATCATCCGCTTACACACAAACCTCGCTTTATACATATAATATACTCGACCACAGCTGATTGTACTCGCACGCGAGACACACACACACACATACATACTATCGACTATACGAGACCTGAACGTTTGAAAATAATAACGTCTATTCCCTCGTTGCTCGATCAATCAACCCGAGCACTACAACAACAACAACAACCACGAAAAAGGCGTGCGAGCATGTATAACGCGACATGCACATGCTTTACACGAAAAATCCGCCCGTCCGCAATTGACTTTAATGAAATATGCATGAGGCGATTATTTATTTTCACAGTCACTACATATACACTCTCTGTGTGTTCTCCCTCAATATATTTATATATATATAGTACCCAATCCAGACGTGCATTTCACGTTTGCTCTGTAAATTTTGCCCCGGAAAACAAAGTGAATATTTGAATTTCGCGATTTCACTGGCTGTATATGTACGTTTTTCTTGTTTTTTTTTTTGTTGTTTTCACCAGGGACGCTCGTGTGCGACTTGCAATTTATATCGCAAACTGGAGCAAGCGGATTTATTTATACCACTGGCTAAATTCCGCCTTGGGGCGTATAATTTTGCTGAAAACGTTGTTGTACGCTGCTGCTACCGCTGCTGCTGACGATTGGCGAATATCGTAGGAGGTATATAGAAAAGAGAGAGAGAGAGAGAGGGTAGAGTTTATAATTGGAAGCTGTCGAGAGCGCGAACACGAGGAAAGCGCAAAATATTGACACTTGATATGAAGATTAAATATTGAATTTATTTATGTTGCGGGGTGGGAATATTATTCCATCGCTATGTGCACATATATAGGTATATATAGAGTTTACTTCGATTGTGCAATGGGCAAAGTATAAGCAGGTGCAGGTTTATTGGTTTCCACGGATTATTGAGATGTGCTGGAACTTAAAATTTTCGTGTAAATATAAAATAGAATACACGGATAAATATTGTTGTTATAAGTTTTTTGAATTGCAAAATTTTCTTGTATTTATACTTAAAATAGTGTACATTCTATCTTCCTCGATACCTTTTTCCTTAAAGTAAAAAAAACAATGATACTGCTCAACAACCGAAATTCATAAATTCACCTTTTGGTTTCGAAAATAATTATATATGTATATCCATTGCATCGTAGCTAAACCACGTGATTTCGAAGTTGCACTGCCACGACGGCGAATGATAAAATTCCAGGACGAGGCGAGCGACGACCATCGGCCCGGCCGAGGAAGGATCGATCCGTCGACGGTTCACTGAACCCGTAAACTCGCGAAATAGGATTTCAGAGACGATATGAGAGTTGCAGTTTCGCTCTTGGGAAAGGAGGAAAGTTTTCCGATGTTACTGTATGTGTGTGTCTCTGTGTGTGTATATAAATGATGATACTATAATCGATATATATAAATACGTGTTTTTGTCATATATACCATTTTAAAACGTCAATATTAATTTTCTCGAAGTATACCGAGTTGAACCTTGCTGTATTAATAAGGCACCAAACCACGTATCATCGTCTAACTAATAATCAACCGAGTCTGACCAAGAAGCCGCAAAAACCTCGAGACCTCAATTCAGATCAAGCCTGGCCATACATACATACTACAACCTGTAAGATGAAATTTTAATTTTCCTTCTCAGCAAAGAAGGGAAGCCCACATCGTCGTCCTCTTCTTCTTCTTCTTCTTCTTCAAAACCCCCATATCAAAAGAAATCTCATCTCATCGTCGTCCCCGTATAGAAAATCCAATTGCTTCTCTCCTATATACACACCGAAGCCTTAATTTTTCCATAGTCCATAATACAACAGCGATTACATATATACGTTTCACTCTGATTCTGTATACATCACGTATATAGGAGACAAATTCCAAATTTTCTCTCTCTCTCTCTCGCGCCAAAAGAGAAAGCGCGCGCGCGCGTGGCGAAACGAGAAAATAAGAGGAAGATGAAAAACAAAACAAAACAAAAAAACTCGCTCTATCAACCATATATATATATATATACACGTGTAATTTAAAACAGTGCACATACACGTATACATATATACACGGTAAAAAGCCGATCGCTACGCGAAAGTAGGTAAAGACAAATCGGTAACGAGAATCGACAATCGTCTCTCTCTCTCTCTCTTGCCCTGTAGTGCACGCGCGCGCTTACCTCCATAAATTTTCAATCCCGATTTCTCAGAGCGAAAAGCAAAAGTCCGCGGGGCATCGGCCGCGATGCACATACACTAATTTTTTTTTTCTCGCTCGCTCTCTCGTGCGCCTCTCGCGAGGAGAGATTCGCGCCCGCCGGCGATATGGCCGTTGCAGTCTCTTCTCGTCGTAGTAGTCGTCGCACGAGTATATAGTAGTGTACTTATCGATCTCCATCTCTCTCTCTCTCTCTTATACTGGGATGGAGAGAAAGAGAGGTATAAGATGGCTATCGCGTGTATATATATGTATACGAGTGGGTAAAAATGGCAATGGAGATCCGTGTTTTTTCGATCACACTGTACGCGTGTATAACAGGTGCCCAGGTGAATTATTCAGTGACGAGGGGGTTTACGAGGGTATGTGTATGTGTGTCTGTGTCTGTGTGTCTGTTTATTTTGATGTTGGGTGCGGGTTTTACACAGCCGATATATGGGGATTAGAAAACTAGACGGTGAGAAATGTAGTTGCATGTGGCGAGTTTCGAAATGGATCGATATATATATGTATAAGAAGAATAGTTTGAGGATGTTGAATTAATGTAGTCTATATATAGGATTAGTTTGAAGTCAATACGATTTTTGATAGATTTACGTAACGATGGTGACACGCGAATTATATATATATATATATAAATGTACCGTATAATTATACGATGATGGTTAATTTTAAACCATGAATATTATATATAGAGTCGTCAGATCGTTTTATCAGATCTATATATATAACCGATACACGTGTCAATTTTCTCGAATCTATTAATAGAGTTATTTTAAAATGTATATTTTAATTAATTCTATAGCTCCTTTCTTAATTTATATCTACATAGTCAGTGTATATATGTGATATACGTAAAATGTAACGCGTATAACATGGGTCTCGCGACGCTGCTAAGTGTTACTCGGGCATAATTTATTGACCATGTCTAAATATATTCATGTATATTATTAATCGATAACATATGTTTTCATCAATTACACGCAGAGTCAACTATGTTTAGCAAAACTGGATACACTAGCCGGAATATATTGAAATTTTTTTCTTTTTTTTTTCATATTTCAAAACTGTCGATATTAAACCTATTTTTATATACTTTTTTTTACAGATCGGCTTCCGTTCTATTGAATTCGTATATTTTTACGACAACTATAATATTTTTTTTTTATAAAACATATTCAATCAACATTTTGTTTATACTATCTACTATCGAACCTCACCAATTAGTGAAATTCCAGTTTTCCGGAAAAATTCTACTTTAAAAAAAAATAGAAATTTTACAATATAAAATGGTAACTCTACTTTTTAAGTATTGAAATTCTACATTTGAAAATAAAAATTCTACCGATATTATTGAAAGTATATAAAACGACCTTGCCACTTTAGAGTCAATTAAATATCAACTCTTGGAAATATAAAATTTACCGATAATTCCTTTCCTTCCCAATTAATACAATTCCAACCTACCCCACCATCCTTATACCCTTATTCCACATCACCCCAACATCCACATTACATCTTATACCCACAACAACCTACCATACACAAACCCATTTCCTTCCTCTCTCTCCCTCACCTACACCCGTCACTCACCATTCTTCACCTCCATTACCTCCTCTACCTACATATATATCCCCCTTCGCTCTAGAAAAAAAAAACCAGCCATACCGGCATCTTGCCATTACTACATACTAACGACATCGCCCATGACGTTACTCCCGACGCCCTTGACACGATTACTACTCCAAGCGCTGTCAGCGACCTTATAGCCAGGTCACTTCCCGATGCTGCAGCAGCAGCAGCTCCTCGCACCCTTGTCGTGTCGCCGTATGGGATCTTGATTGATTTACGAGCCGCTATGTGTGGTAAGAGTCTTTTTGTAAAGATATACGTGAAGGTGGATATATATAAGTGTGAAGAGGGGTTGGAGATTAGTGTGGTGAATTATTTTTGTATGTGTGTATAATGGGAGCTGCGATCGATTTGATTATCTTTTTCTTTTTTGGTGCTCATGGGGAGGTGCAGTTGTATAGACGTAAGTGTTCACTAATGTAAGCTCTTTTTACTATTTGAATGTGTATCTCGGATTGATTAATGGAAAAGAATTCAACCATTCATTAATAAAATTCGTATATGCGAGTAAATAAACACTCGTTACAGTTGTCACCACCAGATGCTAAATCACGTGAATCTTCGAAACCATGTCACAGTCGCGCGCATATACACAGTTATTAATGTTTATTACAGCGTACTAAATTTCCAATTATACTGCGTTCGTTCCACGCTTCGAGAAGTAAATAACAATCATTATCGGATCATCATTACAAATGCATATTACACGCCAACGACGTAAAGATAAAAAAACAATGATTTAAGCATCATATTGTTATTACCATATATATACACATATACCCTTATAACTCTACCGATCGTTACGACTTTATTTTCCGTAATTATATCCAAACAACGTGTCAATCAAGCGGCAAAGCGTCGCGCACGATATCGTTAAGCAATTACCAGCACGAAGCCTATTATACACGTGTTATACATACATACATATATAAATATAACTTTTCCTCACCTCACTTATTATTATACACACTCGACTTATTCAAATAAACTTGCCGTCAACGCGTTATAAAAAAAAAGAAAAAGACTAAAAGTAACCACCCACCGATCGATATATATACTACACTACAACCACCGAATCCTTGGTTAATATTATAAGAAAAAAAAAGTTTCCAACAATTACGACGGTTCCACTCGACGCTTGGTTCATCACCCACACAACCGAGTTGTAGTATAGGACGATACATCGACGTATATATATATACACACACACGGATAACCATCGCAATTAACCCCTTATGCCATAAGTACTCTCGACGTGTATATAACGGGCGTCCTCTCTCCCCCCTTCCCCTAAAATTACGGGCCACGATATCAATCGGCGCATTTCAGCGCCACAGCGTAAGTGTGTATAATACATTTTTTCAACGGAAACGCGTAATTACACGGTTTTGGCGTGTGTATGTATGTATGTATGTGTGTATACCAGTGTACAATGAGCCGCGTGCGCGGAAAAACAAATATAGCAGCTATATCGCATCGTGCGATCTTAGAGAGAGGTAGAGAGGTAGAATATATGAATGCGAGAGTAATTTGCGAGAAGTCGGAGCGCGCTACTCTTTGTGTATACGCGCGGGCCCTTATCGATTCGAGTATACGGGAGGACCTCCCACGCATCCTCCGATAACAGTTTGTCTCGTCTCGTTCCCGTGTACAACTGCCGCCTGCATATATAGTCTATCTTATCTCTCTCGTTCACTCTTCTTCTTCTACCCCTAATTTGCTTATTTTGTCTTTCTCTCTCTTGCAAGCTTTGATGTACGAGGGTTGTAGTTCCTCCTCCCACATATATGTGGAATATATTCTATATATATTATGCGTGAATGTATGTGTATAACGCGCGCGTTACGTTAAGTTCTTTATATTTTCTTTATTCTATATGGAAATGTGAAACTAGGAGGATATTTTTAGTATATATGCGACAAGCGCGGTGTGCGAGATATGCCAGGCTGATTGCTCGGTGTATATAAGTTTTATCTAAAAGACATACATAGATAAGCTGTATATACGTGTGTGTATGTAAAGTTCTTTTTTTTTGCCAAGAATATGAGTATACCGCGTGTGGTGGTAATTGTGTCGAAATTAATAGTAGCTATGTGGGTTCTTATATGGTGGTATGGTGTAAAGTAATGGGAACAAAGATATATTTAATATGTATAATAAAATTTTTCTTTTTTATTTTAAAATTTTATATTGTAGTTTTATTGGTTGTTATACATAGATAATGTCTATAACGTTTGAATTTTTATCGTGATCAATTTTGGTGACATAAAATTGATAATAATTCTTATTCATGAAATTCAATCATATAAATTTTGAATCATCGAAATGTCACATAAAAAGTTTAAAAAAAAAGAACATGAACCATTTCTGCGGAAAATCGACAATCTGAATATATCTTTCATTTAAAATGTAAAACGTCGATCAACGTATATTAGCCTCTGATCCACGTAAACCTGCAAAATTTCTGATTTTTGCAAATTTCCTCGTACATCCGATTAACGTTTAAATTAGTTTAGATAACCAGGTATATATATATACAATAATTTCTTCCCAAAATATACGCATATATAATATATTTAATTCATACCTAATTGAATTTCGTAAACTATTCCACACCGCGGGAAAAATCACACATACAACCCCCCTCCTCCCCTAAAAAAAAAGAACTCAACGCATCATGAAAATATTCCCTCTCGGCTTCTTTTTACTCGTATACCTATATATATATATAGTCAAGCCCATCTGCAGGCATCGCTAACCGCTAAACCAAACACCGCTCTTCACTTCCCAATCCTCCTCTCTCTCTCTCTCTCTCACACTCGTCCTTTCCTCACCATCGCGCCTTATCTTCCGCAGCCTCACCTCGACTTGCCACTTTATCCTACCGCGACGCGGAATCTTCTCGTTCTCTATCTTATACACTCACACAACCTATAGAGGGGAAGGAGAGAGGGATATAAAAATCTCGACAGTGAAGAAGCCGATATGAAAACGAGGCTCGCGCGCAAGCGAGAAAGAGAGCGAGACGAGCGATTTCGTTGTGCTGCTGCTGCTGCCTGCCTACCTGCCGTCATTCCAACTGCGCGGCAAATTGTTTTTCCCCGAGCGAGAGTCGCGCAGTAAGAGACCGTAAGGAACAAACGGTTTCGAACGGGTTCGATGCGGGTTTAGGTTGTGTCTGTGTGTGTGTATATATATAAGAGTGGAAAAGAGAAAAGAGAGTAAGAAGAGATTAGAACTGTTTTTATATATATACGTTCTTGTCTGAAGTCTATATAGAAATGGAATTGGCGATGGGAGATGCGGAGAAATGAACGAGTGATGATGGAATTCGACGAGTGTCGGTGACGCGGGGATTGTGAATATTGTGGGCGACAGGTCGGAGATTTTATCGAGAGAGGGATGGTTTGGAGATTTCGTGTGTCTGACCTTTTTTTTGTCGGTTGATGTGTGGATATATATATATATATATATCCACACACACATATATATGTAAGTTATTGTCTGGTTACCGAATTCGATTGATATTATGTGTATAGTGTTATACGTATTCTATATGGTTCCTGGTATAATGAATTGTTGACTGTTATATGTATATATGCTTTTAAAATATTTCCATGAATATAAATATATGAAAAAAGTAGGACACAATCCATTGCACATTTATATATACATGATAATTAAATTACAATGTATAATTCACTTTAAAACTAAAAAATCAGTAAATAATTCCTATATATTTATTAAAAACATTATAGTAAACTGCTTTACTTTTAAATACACTATTATTTTCATCATAAAAAAAATGATCAATCGAACCCAAAACCAACTCAAATCTATCCTTCATAAAAAATTTCTCACTACATTTTCTACAATTAATTCCCTCCCCCCAAAATATCATTCTTAAAACCACATCTTACCAAATAAATCCAAAGCACCAATTACATAACGATCTCCGCACCACTTAAATGCGAAAACCAATGCACCTGTGTACACTACACCAAATTTTCTCTTTCTATATATCTCAAACCGACCCAGCCCAGTCGCGCCGATCGCGAAGAAATCAATAACCCCGGCAGTAGCACACGGCCGCGTGGCGTCGGTGGCTGCTCGCAGCGAAAGACTTGTGTATATATATACGTATACATTGCATTCCCTTTGCGCAGAGTCATGCACCCGCTATGTGCCATTCCGTTACTCACCCCCTCCTTCGATGCAAGTTCAAGGAACTGCCGCATGTTGTGTGTGTGTGAGTCATTACAACAAGCGTGCGGATAAACCGAAATGACTGGACCCTATATATGATGATGTCCAGTAAGATCTGCGTGTGTGTGTATGTATGTATGTGAGAAAAAACCTTTCGGATGCGGTTAGTCAACTGGAAGGTGTATATTTTCGTGGAGGGATCGGGAGTGGAAGGTGTGACGAGGACTCGCGGGTGTAATCGAGGTTGGGGTATCTGGCTGTATATGCTAACTTGATGAGTGGGATTTTTAGATATCGGTGTAGGTTGTAATTAATGGATCACTTCATTGGTAAAAATATGGTGGCGAACAGTTATGTTTATGCGTTAATTTCTCTTTTCAATTGGGATTTTGCATAAAAAAATCCATTAGATCGGTCAGATAGAATATCGAAATATAATCGACACGTATTTTTTCTTTTTCGAATTTAACATTTATTAACAAAGTTATAGCTAGTTACAATTTAAGACAACTGTGACGTCACAATGGCGCAGTATATCTATACAATTGTGACGTCATCGCACTTTTCATATTGCTATATCTTTGTTAATAAATATTAAATTTAAAAAAGAAAAAATACGTAATTATTTTTCAATATTTTATCTGGCGGATATAATGGAATTTGATTTCATTTTTCATGCAACATCCCTATATAAAAATATCATACTATGAGTTTGTTACTATTGTTGACAAACGATAAACTTATATATGTGTGGAAATATTATATTGTAGATGCATCAAAATATATAATTATAGCTTGTAATGGTTGCATTTAACTTCTGAGGTTAATATCGGATAGAAATGCTTAATATATTAACCAACAAAGTTTATTGATTTTTTATCAGAGTTCTGAGGATTAGTTTAGGTTGATATATGAAATAAATTAATATTATAAATATAATAATAATAAAAAAAAATTCTTTTTTGAAGTTGTGAAGAGACTCAGGTGAACTTGATGTCCAGCGTATTTCTATATAGAACTGAAATGACACAATTGACTAGGGTATTAAAGAGACATGAACTATACTCATATTATTCTATTTGATACCTGTAATCTCGATAAGACACTTGTCATTCCACATTCTGAACCGCAAGGCCGCCCGAGTCTCTTCACAACTACTACAACAACAGCAGTCATACCAGAACCATTAAAATACAACCAATTCTTCTTGATGTTCTTACACAACACTCGACTTACTCGAACTCGTCTAATTAACCAACCATAACACTGAAGCTCCATATAGGTACATCCTAAAAAGTGCATCAATTACATATACAACATCCATCTACTATCCTTAACAATAAAAAACCCATAGATTTATATGCGTTTCGTTCGAGCTGCAATTTGTCGGCGAAGTACATACATGCATATACACGTATACACCGGTGTGTATATATATATAGCACTGAAAATTGAAGTTACACACTATACGTTGCGAGATTACCGTGCAATGACCACAGCACGCTTCACGCGTTTCATTTCGCATAAATTAAGGATAATTGCGCACGTATATATAAGCAGCTATTTCGCTTTTAGAATGTAATACGCTAATACTTCGTATAACTTGCCATTTAACAATTTTCAATAGCACATGGTATATGCGTTCGCAGAAAAGCTTGCCACGCGCGATTTTAATTATAAAACGATTAGCGGTTACCCATACGTATATATTTAGAAGGTAATACCCGGTTAATCCAGTGCTATACTTTGATAAATAAAATCGATATCAACGTAACTTCAACTCGATTCCTTGAGTCACGTGTTTTCTCTATATAACCTTAGTGTCCCGTTGGGTATTTATATGTTACCTACGACAATTGTTCTCTGCGATCATGTACACAGCATCGATAAAAATCTGTTCACTATACCACAACACCATAACGCTCCCTAATCAATTCCCTTATTATACACGTTACAACCCTCCACTCATACCCATCGCACCGCACACTGACCTGTAGGCTGTACCCGTATTAGCACCTCGTTGTCGTCGCGCGACCTCACGTGGATATAATACGCGTGTATACTTTCACTAACGTGCACGAGAGCCTCGCTTTCAGGCACCGCGGCAGCTCTTTGTGTGATGTCGCCGTGACGAGGTTGACGAATTGGTTTCGGCGTGGCGCATGGTGACGCTGTTTATATATATATTTACGTGACGGTGTTTTGTATATATATGCAGTGCACGTGTGTGAAGAGACGCGACGCGCGGGTTGCTTTGAGATGCGGTTATATTATATGGAAGGTTGCGAAATGTGATTGTTGATGATAAGGAAAGGAAAGCGAATGAGTATATGGGACGTGTGGGAAGTGAAGGGTTGGTTAAAATAGTTTAGGTTAATGGTTGTTTAAATTAATGATGGCAATTTGTATTTTTTTTGTCAAATGTATAAGATGACAGAAAACGGATATGAGAAAAATTACTATATGTATTCTGGTAATCCAATCATATACGTATACTGTAAATTAAAAATTTTCCCATGTTTATACATTGTAATTTTTACTATATATAGTTCACTGCGGCAAACTAATATGTGAAATAGGAAAAATTGCTTATATTTATCCAAAATGCATAATGTAAAACTAACAAAATTTGACGTACTTTTATAACAGTCGACATATTTTATACACTGAGAGAAGAATTTGTTTACAGTTAATAAGAAGATATATTAAAAATATACAGAAAAATTTATTTACATTTACTTTTTGTGAACTAAGCATATTAACTATTAATATGCGCATCATTAGTACTAATATTTTGGAATTTCAGTCAAATGTGAATGTTTTCAGTATTTTAGTATTAACTGTTACTAAATATATTAACTATAAATAAATTCTTTTCTCAGTGTACTTGTTCAAACTCAGAGAAAATCAAATTCCAAGAAATTCGGGCACCACCTTTTTATACATTACGTACCTCTTCCACGAAATCGCACGTTAATCTAAAATCAACATATCCATTATATTCATGAAACATTTCTAATTAGCCATATATATATCAAGCGACGCGAAAATTTCCAAGACATCCATATAATTAATATTCCGAAAGAGTAATATTAGCCGAAAGTCCAATTGGCTTAACGAGCCAGCTGTAATTGCAAAAATTTTCCCATTCGCATGAAGAAAGGAGGCGATGCTGTAGGAAACGAGCTCGCGCGGTCCTGTTAAAAACTTTTCACGTCACTTGCAAACTCGACTTGCACTTAAGGCGCGCGTCGCGTAAAGTTACGGTTCTCTATAACTATATATATATAGAGGGAGAGTTGATATGTATATATATATATATATATATATACGCGCGTGGACGTTTTACTGTACGATGAAAATTCGACTGGTGCAACGACGGTGGCGGCTAAAGTTACGACAAATCGATTTAAAATTTTTCGAACTTTCCCGACAGCTTCCACGTGTGCAGTGTCTGCGCGAGAAAATATGTAGAAGTATATATATATAGGCGAGCTTCATAAACTCATCTAATATGTGAAACGTTACTTTTTAAATTCTACGTTGTTAAAAATATTTTGGTATATAGCTTACGGATTGTTGGTTTTTAAAGTCTGAAAGGGTTTTTTAATATAATGTTAGAATTATCCCAGGTATAATAACCTAATATACGTAAATTATATATATAAACCCTTATATGTTTACCCTACGCGTAATTTATACATAAAGAAATTGCTAAAGTAAATGCCAACTTTGATATAGATTATATATAAATGTATATAGATTATGTTCAGCCATATGTGGCTCCATTCCTATATTATTATACATATAGGGATTTATACGTAACCTTTTTCTGTGCGATAGTAGTTACTGAAATGTTAAAGTAAATTGAAAAACGCTACATAGTTAGAGTAATTACTTAAACCCCGATTTAAAAAAAACGACGAAAACTAAATTTTAAAAGTCGACAGTCTATACTATTAACTAAACGAAATTCACTCTCTCCCCCAAACTATATACACATCCACATCCACATCATTCACCCACACCACATCCAACAGTCAATCTCACCTAGTAGCATCGCATCCCGCAATCACTTACCGACCATCCCACCATGTACATACAACCTCCTATACCACAATCTTCAGAACCTCCTTCGCCCCCTAATAATAATAATAAAGGTTTCCTCTACACAGCATTGCTCATATATGCGCGCGACCCTCTCGAGGTCGTGCGCTGCGCACAGGTTTCTCATAAGAGATTTGCATGAGACGCGCGCGCGGCGTTGTGCAAACGCGCGTGGGCGGACCCGTTATATAGCGAACGCGCGAGACTTGGCGACGCCGATAAGTGAAACGGCACGATGCCGCATTTCCAACGCGCGTGAAGTGTATTCTCATGTCTCTGTGTGTGATGTGTGCACCTGTTGTTGTGTAGTGTGGGGATTTGGATTTTTTTATGGTAACAGTCGGAAAGTCGTTTTTGAGGTTCGGGAATGGTTTAGATGCGTGAATTTATTGAATAATATAATCATTTAAAAGGATAGATTACGATTGATGAATTTTAGGATATATAATCTGTATTGTTATTAACGATATTATTATAACAGAAAAGAATAGGTTGGATTGTTGTTGACTTGGAAAATATATAGTAATATTACAGTTCATCCATCTAATTTAACATATTATTTAAGCAGAACTTTAACGACAAATAAAACTTTATTCTTAGCTTTATGAATTTTGTAAAATGTTAAAGAATATACAGACTTGAAAATAAGATTGTTTTTGTGCACGTGTTATTATCTCCTTTTCCAGCTTTAAGTACCAATAAACTCTGCACAATATTTGGACTAAAAATCTCTTTATGAATAATTTCGAAGAGAGGCCATTACTTCCGTGAAAGCGTCATTTTCAACAAAGTAGCCGCGCAATTAAAACTTATAAACAAAAAAAAAGGAAAAAAAGACGAAACCGTATCAAAAGCAAAAAAAAAAAGAAAGACAAGGAAAAAGAAAGAAACCGAATGAGGACGTTCGTTATCCGAAACAGTTACTCTTTGCGCTATATATTTTTAAATCACTTTTACAATTAAACGTCCGGCATTTTGAATATTTATGCGTATATAACACTAAATATAACTATTTAGAAAGTAGGTCCCGAGATCTTACATCTGTTCTCTGCTCCAAAAACTATATATGCACTTGGAAGAAGAATAAGAAGAAGAAGAAAAAAGGAAGAATTTATCTTGTATGCAAAAAATCAAGCATGCGTGTCACATTAAAATTTTTTACTTCATTAAAAGTATGTTGGAAAAGAAAAGATTTATCTTACGGAAAATATTTATACTCGCCAGCGAGACACGCGCGAACGACCAAAATTTCACCTTTTGTCATAAAAATAACTAAAATCTTTCGCTAATGTTTGTCTAAAACCTCATTTAGCTTATAACAAAAAAATTATTTAAAAAGTTCCAAAATTTTACTATAGAAATCTCTGAATTTTATCATACCAATATTTAAAAGTATAAAATAATAACCGTTGCAATGAAATCAATATACCAGCAATGCATCGTATACATAATTAAATTTAATTATCCCTCTCTTGTTCGTCCGCAATCCAACCTGCAAAAGACTCAATTAAATCGATTCTCTCCGCATACACACATACAAATAGCATCAATTAAACACACATTCACGCCTCTATAAAAATAATCCCCAAATCAAATCCACTGCCCACATATTCACACGCACTCGGGTCAATACGCAACAGTCATTAATCGCATTGGGACGAATCAAAACTGAACTAACGAGCCAATCAACACGACGAAATAGCGCACAGTATATATATATATATATAGCAATTCTCCACGACACCGGAAATCCATTCGGGGCCGAATGCGCAAAAATTTCAATCCTCTCTCTCTCTCTCTCTTGTCGCGAACGCAATTTCGTCCGGCGATTATCTTCCTTCCGCGACGTGCTCATTGTCTCCTCGTCTCTCTCTCTCTCTCTGGTAAAAAAAAGTTAGCAGAAGAGTAAGAGAGAGAGAGAGAGCCTTGACTTGACGCCTCAGGCACTCGTAACATTTTTTCCGGCTATTCTTTTCTCTCTCCGCGCTACCGCCGGATTTCTCCTGTTGCGCTTCCCGAGTGTTACGCGCTGTCGTTGTCTGTATATGTATGTATATATATGAGAGAGAGAGAGAGATAATTGACCGAAAGTACTTCTGGCTGCAGCCTTGGGATGACGACGACGACGACGAGTGTACTCGGGATTATTAAATGCTCGTTGTGAAATTTAAAGCTATGCGCGTATATATACAAGTGTATATTTATAGATATATACGAACGTAGTTTTACTTTATTAAAAAGTTATATTGTAGGTTAATCGAAAAACTATTACAATAAAGTTGAGTGCAAGGTTAAATTAAAATCTGGTATATGAGAAAGTCGATCAATTTAGACAAAAATAAATTTTAATAGAAAAATATTCAAGATGTTAGATTTTTCTTATTTTTCTATAGAATAATAATTGCTTGGTAAATGTAAAAAGTGTCTTATCGTAAATTGCTTTTCATTCAATTTTTTTTTAATAACCTTTCCATCGTCTGGTATAGAAGGTTACATATATTCAACGTTATATGTATATAATAGTGAAAAATATAAAAAAAGTGGTTCTTTTACAATTTGAAATTGTTAATAGAGCATATAGCCTATATGTTCAGGAAAAAATTAGAGTCCGACGAGAATATTCAAAATAGTTTTTCATCTACAAAAGTATTACTAATTTTACAGTTACAAGAATATCTTTGTATAATAATACCACTATTTCATATAAACGTCATTTTTATACACCAATAATGAAAATTGTTCTAATCAGAACAAAATCAATATAAACTTGACGATCAAACACCACAATACTCCAAACCTACATCATAATCCAAAACCCAACTACACCACCCACCACCCAAACCCAACCCCAACAAAATCCCTCTTATATACACCCCACATATTTTTCTCTCTTTCTTCTTTCCCTCCTATACAGAGTGAAACCTGCAGCACCACACTCACGCGCATTGTTTGCTACATTGCCATACGAGAGCTCAGGCGCGCGTGTCCGTTCGACATCGCGGAACTAACGACCTCGCGTTCGCGTTGTCGTTGTAATCTTTTCCTCTCTCTCTCTTCTCTTCTCTTTTCATTATCATCGTTATATACCCGCGACGTACGCGCGTGGGGGGCTTAATGCGTTTCAAACGAGCGCGTGCACCTTATAAGTATACGCGAACGAGAGCTCTAAGCGAAATTATCTAATCGCAGGAGAGAGAGAGAAGCGGTGGTTGCTAGCAGGTGACAATGGTAATGACCGAAATTATATACCCAGTGCGAAAATGTGTAGTCGTGTGATGAAACTTTTTTTCTTTTCTTATTTTGGTACTTTTTGGTGTGGTTGTTCTTGCGGCTGATGGATGTATATGGGAATCCGAATGGTTACAATTGCGTGGACTACTTTCGGTGTCGAGGTGGGATTTTAAGAGGTGACAAATTGAGGTGTTGAGTAAAGGTTACATATATGCTTTTGGCGTATCTGACGAGACTGAAATTCATTGTTTTGTTGCCAGTTTTGGAATTATGGGTATATACTATACTGTCATATGTGTATAAGTAGATTACGACATTTTGAGACTCATATCCATTAAATATTATTTCACATGAAAATTAGCAGTTTCTTTTAGATCTCGAAGATTGTCCATGAGGCTTACTGTCGTTTGTATATGTAATTACTAAACAACGATGAAAATGCTAATATTTACGTTCGCTCAAAAGATTATAATAAGGTTAATATAATAATACAAAAATCTTATTACACCATTTAATTTGAATTCATGAACCACGTTAAATACACCAACTACGCTCTTCTTAAAATAACCTTCAATTGCAAAAACATTCCTATAATTATACGAATTCCAACTTTATACTACGCTAAAATAAACTTCTCTCGCAGTTCACTCACTAACTGAAAATCACCATATACACGGTGCCGCTCCGAAAATTGCCCCAATTAAACAATAAAACTCGTCCAACCGAAAATCCCCTTCAATATCCACCCATTAAAACTTCAACTCACTATACACCCACGTACACGACTAAAATACATATTTATTATATACGTATGTACGTATATTGCACGACTTTCTCTGTACGTGCATGCAATAGTGCCACGCGTGCATGTTGTTGTGGATTTTTCTGTTCCTTCCTTAGGTGACATATGCGCTCTCGCTTTCGAAATCCCAAAGGCGGTGAGTAGGAGGGAAAATTGTTCAACGGTGCTTCGAAGTCGTGGAATTAAAGGACGAATTAGAAGCGATGGTTCTTTACTGAACGAGCGTCGTGCGATAAAGTGGCGCTGGTCGCGGATTATCCAGGATTCCAGTTGGAAGTGCAGGTGGTCCAATGGGAATTGGGTGGTTTGAATTGTCTTTTATTTTACTTTATAAGTAAAGCGATCGATTACAGTATTAATAAACTGTAGTAAAATTTATTAATTTAATATACTTGCTAAGCTAGCAAATATAGTCCTTTTCTCACGGTTACAATACAACATGTGTATACGATATATCCCACAGGTACAAAAAAAAATCTCCTCAAAGTCATACCTTTAAACCTCAATTTCCAAATTCAATGTCTCATCTCATGACTTAACACAAAGAACCTCTTCGCAAAAATCACATATTCCCACATCCCCCCAGAGTTGAACCTTCGCGTCTTTACTAAAACATCAAACACCTCGACCCCATCTTATCCCGTAAAAATTCGCTATTCCCTCTCCAAATCGACTCTTTAAAATTAAAAGCATCCCCCTCCCCCAAATCCCTTGGTATATATATAAGGTTCAACAACCCCCAGCCTCCCTCATAACTTTTTCACCGTATCCTACTACTACTCCTAACCAATTTTTTTTTCTTTTGCTCCACACATTTGCTCGCACTCTTGATATAAAACTTTCACCATGGCTAGACACTATGACTCCCCTTCCGTCGACAAAAAAAAAGGAACGAACAGCTAGAGAGAGAGAGTGAAAGGACAACGACATATACGATATATAGGATTTTTGTATTATTCAGCGTTATTGTAGGAGTAGTATACGCACAAGGCTTGTTAATGCCGCCTTCTCGCTTTCCACGTCGCGGAAAATTAGACGACGACCGGAGATTTGTACGATACGCCGGTCGGCTTCAACTAATGGGAAAATTGCGGGCTATAGTAGTAGTATATATACTGACTTGTGTGATACGTGTGGAAAGTTTGTTCATGTCTCTCTCTCTCTCTCTATATATATATATATATATATATATATATGTTGAATTTTATGGGGTTTTGATTCGCGGGTGTAATGGAGATGTATATATACGCAGTGTTGTTGAGTTTCTAAGGATGCCTTTATGATACAGGGGAGAGGGCCGCAGGTCAATGGCTTTTTTACGAGCTGCCGTAGATTTTCTCTTAGCTGCGGTGTTTACATTTAATTTGCGAAAAATACTGCGCAGGTGCTGCGAAGAGAAGAATGTAATCGCGTTATCTAAATTGTGTAATTAATATCTTGGAATGTCATTTAGCGAATGGTATTTACTGCGTCTTTTGTTATTATTATTGGAGGTTCGAATGTATTATTTGTACAAAGGTTGTTGTACGCGGTCACGAATATAAAATAAGAAATTAACTGTATATATGTGATCAGCTAACGAACTTTCTTGATAATTTATTTTCTTAATAAAAAAAATAAAATTTTACTGGCAGATAATCCAACGTCGCTATAATGAAAATGAAATATTGTATTTCACGCAGTTTTTTTATTTGGTCGCGTTGTTCGAACTAAAAAAAATGACTTGGAAAAACAGAGTCTGATTCGTAGAAAAGCATGCGCATAAAAAATATTATGTCGCTTTAATGATACATCTTATAAATCGTTTTTAACAAGTCCGATCCATTCCAAGTATTACTCTAAATAAAGCTTACATTATATTTTCCACTTTATTGGAAAACTATACCTCAATTCATTTCAGAACCAATTGAGCAAAGCTTAAAAAAATTTTCCAACTATATATAGAACAACTCAAGACCCTATAACAAGCCGAATTGAACGCGTTTGAAATTGACGAATTGAAATTCGCCGAACCCTTTTCTTTCCTCCCCCTCAATGATCTGGATATATCATCGACGATATCATAAGCTGATTTATAACGAGGCTCGTTAAAAAATTCTCATTCAGCCATAACGCAAGCGTATATATATAAAGAACCCGCAAAGGATCGGCGAGTAATCTCTCTCTTCAATTATCGTCTAATTTTCGTCGTAAACCATGCCGCGCGCGCGTGCGCATTGCCGACATCAAAGAAACGAGAACGAGCGCGTACACTCGTGTTATATATATATATATATATATACGGATCATTATCGATCTTTAAAGGGATACCGGATATCGGCACAATTCCTCGTTGCTATATATATATATACTACCGTCGTCTCTTGATCGTTTTTTTATTCGTTATACCGCGAGGCGCGCGCGTTCCGCTAAACTAATTAACTACGTTTGTTTGTTGCATGTGTATATAATTATTGTTCGTTATGTGATGTATATGAAAATTATTTAGAGTATATACGCAATACTTTTATTTACCTGCAGTGACGACGGTAGTTTTGTATAATGATACGGTACCAAGAGTGAAATAACTTTTATCACAGAAATGGCACAGGTGTGTGTATATATATATATATATATATATATATATATGTGATAACAAGTATTTGGGTTGCATTACTGGATACTAGCAATATTTCAATGAAAAGCTTTCAAGAATGTTTCTACTTAATTAAAATTTCACATGATCCCCATTTTTTCCCTTTCAAAATAACGTATCTTCAATATACAAAAAGAAAAAAAAACACACGCATAATTATAAAATAATAAATCACACATTCACTGAAATGCACTGCGCATCACCCTCAATACAAACACACGCCCAACATGTGTACCCGAACCATTACATAAACTTTCACGCGCCCAAAGTTAACTTTCCCTAATATACACTATACGTGCCCGACATCAAACCATCATAAACTCCTTTTGCATCGTAAAAACTCTCTTTTCGCGTTCACATACACACACACACTACCTTTTATACATTACATATATATACCATCGTAGTCGTCGTCATCGATCGATACTCACTCTCTCGTCGCGCGTTGCAACCCCCTCGAAACTCCATCAGCGACTTGCTGCGCCGTATAGGTACACACATACACATACATGCTACTATTTCTCTCTCTCTCTCTCTCTCTCTTGCAAACTTTACGATCCTTCGCTCGGCATATAATACTTCTTCTCTGCGTTCGCTCGCGTATAATTATATTCCTACGCCGCTGCCGTATGTGTATGTATATACATATATATATATATATGTACTCGCGACATCGATCGCTGTACTAATTCACTGTCTCCACGAGCCAACGATCGTCAATTCCCCTTCGCCTCCTCCTCCTCCTCCTTCTCAACGCTAATGAAGAATTAGCCTCGAAAGTCTCTTTCCGGCCTATACGCGACTCCTTTTCTCCTATATATATATACGAGTTCGAGAAAGAGAGAGAGAGAGAGCACAAATCACGCGGAGGGAATCATAGTCGGAGCGCGCGCGTATATGTATTTACGGGGATAATTCGATTCGGTCGTTCGGTCGGTGATGTACGAGCCACGTATACGTACGCGAGGACTTCCTCCTTGTCTCTTTCTCTCTTGTGCTGCGCGAGCTGCGTGTATCTATATACATATATATATATAAGACTTCTGTATACGCGTATATATATAGAGGATATATAGGAAGGCATTGGTTTTCTCCTTGGCGATCTGCGAAGGAATTCTTTTTTTTCTCTCTCTAGCGATCGCCACAACGAGCAAGAGAGAGAAGAAGGCTGTTATCCTCGTTCCGTCCGCGATATAGAACTGAGGAGAGTTTCTGCGGCGCGCTCTTTCGATTCGTGATTTAGCGAAAGTTAGAGAGCAGAATAGGAGAGTTCGATTGGTATACTATAGTGATATCGTATATATGTATACCTATATAAATGTATTTTTAGATATACGTTTGTTAACAGTATATATATATATATATATATAATTAAACGTGATTGATGCAAATAAAAAAAAAACAGCTGCAAATTTAGCACCGTACAAACGCGTTGAAATCACTCGGTTATAGAATAACGTATTCTTTTTCATTTTCCGCAATCTAATCGCAATTTCTACGCGTTGAAACAACGACCGCACACACCTGCAACGTCGCATGTATACACCTGCGTACATATATAAAATTATTCATGTATCCCCCTCAGCGAGATAACGTACACTGCACCCGTGTAATAAATCTATATACGAAAGTCCAGATACACCTACTCACACACACACACACACGGTCTCTTTTGCTCTTGAACACTTTATATAGATTTACAACCTGCGACTGCTGCAGCTGCCACGTACGACACTTTATGATCGATCACAATACAAAACGCGGCGCGCGGCCCGATCGAAAATCAATTCGCTCGAATACAATTACGATCGATCAAAACACGCGGTCGTATGTATGTGTATGTATGTGTATGTGTGATATCAATAGTGCAGAGCTGTTTCTTCGTATATGGGATAAATTCATATAGCTCTTTTTTGAAGAGCTGGCCAATCTTAGTCCAGGGTTTATGGTAAAGGGTTTACAATACAGAATCAAAAAAAAAAATTGTGGAACAAAAAATTTTTAGTTTTAATATCCTTTGATGAAGGTATACTAAAAGGCAGCCAATCAGAGATTTTCAAAAAGGGTTATAAAATAAATACTGGCACATTCTACAGAAAAAATGCGCAAACTTTTTTCCAATCAATGTTCTATACGAAAAGTTTCAGGATTTTGAGTAAAAAATTGGCAAAAGTTGAGTTTTCATCAAAAATTGCAAAAAATAACAATTTTCGATGTGCAATAACTTTTGTAATTATTGAAATATTGCTTTAAAAATTGAGGAACATGTTTTTTTTTTAGAAAAAACTAAGTGTCTACAAATTTTGAGTAATTTTAAAATTTTGAGCTGCTGAAATATCCCATATACATATATATAACCGACCGATGCACGAAGACCGCGTGTAAGCGGTGAGTTTTTATGAAGTTTTCGTGTATAAAGGATGTCATATATGAGTTATAACTCTTACCATGACGACTCGTGGCGAGGTCGCGAATGCAAACGAGAATTTATTCGGTTGGCGGTACTGCGGTGCGGTGCAGTTGACTTTGAGATAGAATGCATGGTGTAGTTTTTAGGTGAATTTATATTATGGTATTGTTAACAGATTGGAAAGTTAATTATATTGTATATGTACGAACAGTGGATTAATTTAAAATAGGTGACATCAAAGTATATGGAACATATGATAGCTGGTTATTAGTATTAAGTAACAGCTTATTAATTGACGGATACATCGCTTGTAATTGCAGTAAGTACAACAACGCTCGTAAAACGCTGCAGACAACCGCACGTAAAAGCTATAACGATAACACTAGGATATAAAAGCTTATATAGACACACAGAGTCAGCATTCTCATCGTTATTATACTTTCGTCGAACTTCAAACTATCCAATAACACCCGCGCAGTATAATAAGGCGCCCCACGGAAATTTCCCAGTTCTCGCTCGAAAAGACTACTGCTATCTTGTACCCCGACTAATTTTCTCTCGTTCCCTGCAATAAGCGAAATCCTCGTTTAAAAGTCGACCCGAAAGTTCGTTCCCTTGCGTAAGGTATATAACAAAGTGTGCGAGCTAAAGTAAAGATATATATATAAAGGTTTAATTTCCTGCCGTCGTTGTATAATCGTTTCTCTGATTTTCACGTCGAGACGTCAAAGCTCATACTCACTCACTTACTTTCTCTGATGGTAAAGGTCGGTTTTCATTGGCAATTGCGAAATTGAATTTTCAATTGAACGAGATAATTGCTGTATGTAGTTGTATTATATATATTATGCGATAGAGAACGAAATGGTACCTGATGATATTTCAAATTAATGTAGCTGTATAATTTTAAAAGTTTGGTGTCGTCGTGTAGTTCTGGCGTTATATACAATAAAAGCGGGAAAAACGTTAATTTGAAAAGTTTCGTGTCTTTTTTGTTACGTCGTTTCGTCAGATGAAACGATTCGGTATATTAAAACTATTTTCATTCTTGTATTTTCTTGTATATATGTGAATATACTCACAATTGTAAAGCGATTTTTCAGGTCACAATAATCAACGTATAACTGTATTTTTATTATATATACAAAATCGTATAGCAACCGAATAATAATAATTAGTTCTGGAAATTCGCGTCTATTATATACACGAGTCGATAATTAATAGTATACACCAACCGGCAAACTAATACTTCCCAAACAACAAATCCATGACACGACCAAAGTCAATTATACGAATCGATAGAAAAACTCTCTCATATATCTCACCCGCGGTCGCAAAACAAAATGTATTAAGGACAGCTGCCAATCATTCATTTTGTCTCTCTCTCTCTTTCTCTCCTTCAATTTCATCCTCCATCCATCTGTTTTGATTATTTCCATCCTGACTCTTTCCCTCTTCTTCTTCTTCTTCTTCTCTCACTCTCGCTTTTCCTTTGTTCACTCGCAGCTCCCTTTCAAAACGTCGCGTCGCCTCTTGCTCATTATTCCTACCGCGTGTATAGTATATAGTAACGCGTTCATTTTTCTTTCCTTACTCGATTGCCTACACACACATATATATACACACATACATTTCTTGCACTTTTTTTTCTTCCTCTCTCTCTCGCTTACGCATGACTAACGCGTATACCAGCAGGTCGTTACTTTCGGGAAAAATAACGAATTTGACCTCCTTACCTCCCCGTCGTGTGTCCGTGGGAAAGTTTGCGCGCGGGATGGTCTTAAAAGATTTTACGACTAATAAAGAGCAGTGGAGACGATATCGCTATATGTATATATATATATACATATATATGTGCGCTTTGCAAAAGTTTTCGAGGTGTAATCATCGCATATCGCGAATGCTTCATGCTCAAAAGTTATATACACGTAGTACCTATATACGAAAAGTGATTTCGATTGACCCAATTTATGTCAACTCGTCGTTTGTTGTATACATATATATATGAATGGCGGTGATTTAAAGGTATACCTCATGGGTGTATGTAAACTACCGCGCGCGCACGCGTTAGTTTCAGTTTAAAGATATTTTAATAGTTCGTTAGGAAGGAAGTGTGTATACAGCATGATGCGCGCGGTTGATTGATTTTAATGTACGTCGAGGTACCGCTACCACGAATCTTACCTTATGTTATACATACATATATAAAATAAATTATTATTAGTGAATTCTTAAGTTTTCCGAGTATACATTTAATGCTTTCGATCAATTAAATATTTATTTGTTATTCATATATATATTATTATATTTATTCGCCATATATATATCGAACACGCACTGTTTCATTTATTAATTGGAAGCTGAAATCGTATAGCTCTTCAATTTAACTGCAAACAATTTCGTTATACTACGGATGATAATCATTATTAGGATAATATGTTTACATTGACTACAGTTTCCAATTCAGTTAATTAATCGTCTACGAAAACATTCAATATATATATAGGTATAGCAGTTATGTTATACCGGCATTAAATATTCCTAATAATCCGTACAGAATTAATAATTATATCGGTGTGTATATTTCACTTTGAATTGGCCTTAAAAAATGAAATATTTCCTTTTATACATATATGTATTGATACAATAAAAAATAAAATACCCATAAATAACCATACCACTTAACTTTCTCATCAATAATTTATAAGTATATATACAACTCTGCTAACAAAAATCCAAAACTCTCTCTTAACTCGAAATACCACCACGACAATGGCCAAGCGCCCTTGGTATCCGAAAAATTCACCATAAACTACGTACAGTAGCTATGCAGATATCGGATAATTTTCTCCACAACCCCGCGCTAATGAACTTTCTACAAGGATCTTATACGCCGCGCGTGCGGTCGATTTATAGTCAAAACCAAGCCGCGGGCGTTAATTGTTCGCAAAGAGAGAGAGAGAGAGAGAGAGAGAGAGAGAGAGAGAGAGAGAGAGGGCGGCTTACAGTATATATATGCTTCCGAGAGGCTAATTGAACGGTTCGCGTGCGGTGGGAGAAAAATTACGGAGGTACAGGTTGTAGATTAGGAGGAGTGTATACGATGTTTATGGGGCTATACGTGAGGATCATGGTTGCGTGGTGATAGCAGGTGCATATATAGTGAATTAGTCAAGTATTTTCGGTGGGAGGTCGGTATTATACTGATTGCTTGATGGTAATAATATAATTCTTGTATATGAAAAAGTGAAATTATAAATTTTAGTTGTTTTTTTCTGAAAATATAAAATTATTCTATACTTTATTTTATTTGATATGTATATTACGTATATATATATTTACTCTCAGACCCGTGCAGTAATAATTCTTTACCACCTGCGTATTTTATTGACAGGTGACATTCCGCTATATACAATTTACCATATTTTTGTTGCTTTGCTCTCTCTCTCGACTAAACTTGAAACTCCGCAACATCTCCCAGTGACATGCGCGCTCGCGCACGTGTATATAGTCTGTCATTAGTACATAAAGTTTGCAACCATGTTTCTGATTAGACGCTAGGTACGTACTATGCCTATAATTGCAGCCAATCAAGTTCCAAACTACCGTCTAATCCATCATTATACACTTTGCTCGACGTTTTGTTTACTTATATATATCCAGACTTACGTCCTTCCCTTATATCTCGTTATTATACATACATTTTATTATTTGACATATTTGTTTAACCTCGATATAAATATTTATATTATACATAAAACCACGCGATATGTTGGTTTAATAAAATTTGCGTATGATTATATATCCTTAATAAAGTATACGCTGTCGCTGTGTATTTATAGTGTCAAATTACGTTGTTAAAAATGTTTTTTTCTTCTTCTTTTTCTTTCTTTCTCTCCTTAAAGTCTCTTAAGAAGCTGCGCTGCAACATCTCAACCTCGCGCTCACGCTGAAAAGTGACTTTATGCAAAGTTTCGTATAAGGCAATTTAGTCTTTCAAATGTTTCGAGCGCTCTCCTTTTTTAACTCGTTCTTAATCTAAATAAAATCCAATTTAATAACTTTTTTCGAGCTACGCTTTCTTATAATCCTGACAAATCGCACAGTTCACGAGCTTACTATATATATATACATATACATCACGAGAAAATTTTGCGGATTAAAAGTTCGCAAATAAAAGTGCATCCAAGCGAACTTTAATTGCACTTTCTACTTCTTAAATTTGAATACTTTATGACTTTTATACCGCGTCTGAAATATGAAATTGACACACATATACATCTATATACACATAAATACTTTCCACGTTTCACCATAAAAAAATTGTATACATCGAGCGCCCATTAACCCTTAAAATCCCCAATTACCATCACCATATATTACACAATTACGCACCAAACCCGCATAAAACAAAAAACCACTCGTGCTCTCTCTCTTCCTGCTGCTGCTACAAAAAAAAACCGAACGGAACCATCTCTCTCCGTACGTCGAATGACGCGTCGAGTCGAGAGCGAAAATTACGGGGCGGGCAATTTGAGAAACGTCAAGAAGCGAGAGCGCATCCTCCTTGATGGATTTTCGCGCTCGCGCGAGCGCGTGCTAAATAACACAGCGCGTCGATCAACTTCTTTCGCTCTCTTTACGTTTCTTTTTTCTCCTCCACCTTTCTTATACTCTCACCAATGCGCGTATATGTATACGGATGTCGAAAAATATATACGACTTTTGGGAAATGCCGCGCGTGGTTTTTGGGGAACCGCGTATATATATATATATATATATATATGCGCTTTCAAGAGAGCACGTAAAGTGTAACGGTGAACGAGTCGTTGTCTTCTCGAGTCCTTATATCTTATATATACCGCGGTGCGCGGGGACACGTTTCGCAGCGGCGAGTATATAATAATGCTCATGCCTCGCTTTAATGGAGCTTTTTCGGCTTCGTTTGCGCGCCCAGCCTATATATATGTACACGATGGGTTGACCTGAATTGGACTGTTTTATGGCGGTTGTCGCGCGCTGTACGGATGTATATGTATATGTATACGTCTGTGAAATGAGGGCTCTTTACGGGTATGTTATATACGAGGAATACTGGACACCGGATTCTTTGTTGGGTATAATATGTGAGATGTTTCGGTACATTAATATCAGCGTGTACTGGAATTCTCATAACACTTTCACTGTTATATTGTATATATGTGTGTGTATAATGTGAGTCACACGTGATGATGGCTGATTCATGCGAGATCGAATCCTGGAAGAGAGAACTTTTTTTTTCCGCGCGCGAATCATCCGGAACTTATGCAGTGAATTAGTGGATGCATATAATTTATGCTTTTAGCATTATTAAATTGAGTATAGATATTTTATATAAAAAAGTACACTGAGAGAAGAATTTGTTTGTAATTAATAAGAAGATATATTAAAAATACACAGAAAAATTTATTTATATTTTATGATGGCATATTAAGTATTAATATGCCATAATTAATAGTAATATTTTGGAATTTCAGTCAAATGTGAATGTTTTCAGATTATAATTTCCTTATTTCCCCAAAATCAACAATTTCGTATTAACTGTTACTAAATATATTAACTATAAATAAATCCTTCTCTCAGTGTACATATATAGACATAAGGCAAGGTTTTCCGAAATACAAGTAACAGAAAATGTGTATATACAAAGTATATCGAAATCATCGGAACAATCTCAGACATATACGAAAGAAATATTAATATTAATAAAACGATTTACTAATCCTCTTACACATATCATCTCCCAATTAAACCGATCTCACCCAGCCCCCTTTTGAACAAAAAAAAAACAACAACACCTACACAGCATCACGCTTCTTCGCCACCTCACCTTACCTTTATTTCGAACTAATTAAACCACCTCGCACAACACCGCATACAGGCACATGAGCTTTATAGAGAGAGAACCTCGCAAAACCTGTATTCCCGCTATAATACGCGCGTGCGCGAGTCCACGTAAATTAGACGTAATAGACGCGCGCGCAGTTCTCCCGCCTCATAATGACAGCAACGCGCCTCTCGTAATGACAAGCCGATCGCGCATAAAGTTGCTCCTGCTCCTGCTGCTGTTGCTGCTGCTGTTGCTTATATACCGAATTAAAGAGAAGCGCACGCGCGCGCGTGCTTAATATAAACAGACAAAAAAACGAGAGTATATAGTAGTCTATATAACGAGCGCATAAATAAGAAAATAACTGTCGTGTACTATGTGCCGCCTATATATATACATATACCACTGCGTGCCATTCCGAAGTGGGAGTATAGAGAAAGAGAGAGAGATGAGAGCGGCTTAGTATATATAGGAGAGGATGGAGTTGTCAAACTGTATATATGCGAGGGAGCAGCGAAAGAGAGATAAGCTTATTAGCGCGATACGATGTGTAAAGTTTGATTGAGAGCCGTTTGTGCGTATATATAGCATTATGTATACGGAGAAGAGATTGCCGCGTGCGCGCGTGAGTTGTCTCTCTCTCTCTCTTGATGTAGAGGTATTTATACGGACATTAAGAAGCGTTAGTTTGTTTGTGTATATATATATATATATATATATATATATATATTTATATCGTATAAAAAAGAGCAGTATAGAGTTGTTGATGGGGAGCGTATGCTGGCTCGTTAATTCATTTAATTGCTATTGATAATCTAGTATAGAAGTTGTCACGGTTATATACATATATAACCATTAGTCATTAGATGTTCACTTTGATTAGCTTCTTGATTATTTGACGAAAGCCGGAAGATATAGATTTAAAATTAGAATTTTTATGTGCTGTTGTTGCTATTGATACGGACTATATATTATAGCCTCGAGAAAATCCTGCAACTTAATACCACAGCATTTACTTAAAATATCGATCAATAATGATGTTATTACAAGCGCGTATATGCCACTCTCGACGCATCGAGAAGTGAAATACGCCCGCGAGGTTCGCACGGTAATTTGATTGCAGTTTGACGCGCGCCACCTAACGGCGTCAAGTGCAAACAATATTATACTCTTGGAGAGCAAGCAAGGGAGAGAGAGAGATAAATATATAGGCGGCAAGAGACGGAGACACACACAAGGATCGCCTATATATACATATATGTGTGTGTATATATGCTTTGAAGTTCAAACCACTTTGGAATAATAACAGAGTCATATAAGTAATTATATTCCATGCGGTTGGTAATGGCCGGTTTGCGAGATAAATAGAAACGTACATACAGTAGTATAAGTACTCATTATAGTACTTTCTACTGCGAGAAAAGTTGTTTGCGCATATATATATATATACGAAAGTATATAGTGCACGCGGGGATCTGCACTGGACGAATGTCCATTGCGCGGCTATATAAAAAAGAATTTCATTGTCGTCATTATACGTGTCAATTATTATCGAATGGCTCTTCTTCTATTATTTACCTTTCTATATGGTTCAATCAATTATTAATACACATCATATCATATTCAATGTCCGATTCCGCATTTATACCAATATATAGCAACACCAATATAGCTTGCAAAATCGGTAAAACGAGATCCCACACTGTGTATATATATATATATATCTCCCACCTTTATCGTCTCCATACCGGGCCTAAGTAGTATCAATACCACCGGTAAAAAGCATCTCTCTCTCTTTCTCTCTTGCGCGCGTTCGCGAAGTTATGTATGTCACGCCGCAAGCAGTAGCAGCAGCGTCAGCCGGTGTTTTATCGCGACAGTTAAAACCAACGCCAATTTAGAAATCTAACTCATCTTCTCCTTATACACAGCTAAGAGAGCTGTGTATAGTGGAAGCAAGCGAGATCCTCCTCCTCCTCTCGCCCAGATAAATCCAGTTCTCTACCCGCGGCTATACATAGAAAAGACGATGGCACACGGTCTCTCCCCTCTCGTCTTCTATCTTCTATGTGTATCTATATATATATGTATAACAAAAAAAGGAGAAAATAGAGAGAGAAGGAGAGGGCAATCGTGGAAAATAATACCTACGTGATGAGCCTGCGTAATTCAGCGGCACGAGTGT
>JAWWEQ010003194.1:0-58557 GCA_035583055.1 Torymus tubicola
ATTGATATTGCTCTGAAAACTTAAGTAATTTAAAGTAAAAGTATGACTTTACTACAAAATTTAGTTCTTTTTTTTTTAAACAATGTATAGGTAGAGCGTTTTACCTGTAAAAAGGGCACTAACATTTAATTTTCTATTGTTTTACAATTATTTTTTAAAAATAACATTAAATTTACAAAATTTACAAAAAGGGGAAGGTATAGGGCACGCGAAGCGCGCTGAACGAAGCTAGTACTATTAAAATTTTGTTAAAAGGTTAAAATATTTAAATCGAAGGCATAGGGACGAAATTTTCTATATAGAGAAATCGGTTAGGGTCGGTAGAGCGCGCGCGCGTCTCCTAGAAAGTAAGTAGGGGAAGGGCGTCAAGCCTAGGTTTTATAGTGTAGAGGGGGAACAAAAGAAGAATGCGTCTATGTGTGAGAGAGACAGAAACAAATTAGAAGCGTCCCTTTGCCGATCGACGATTGCACGTTTAGTTTCTGTGTGTCTGTTGACTGATCTACACGTTGCTTGGCGTTCGCTCCGCATAAGTTAGACAGAAACAGCTAAAGATCCGTGCGTGTCATTGATACACACGTGTTTCGTAGAAGTGTTATTCACGTGTTTTGTTTTCAACTGAATACAATTTGGCCGCATGTACGAGTCACATTTCATTTTTGTTTTGTGAAAGCTGAAGAGAAGACTTCGAAAAAGTGCATTCATCTTTAACGAATCATCAATATCGAGATTGTTTTCAAGTTAAATAGTATTCATCTTTTGTGAATGTACAATTGAGCAGAATATCATTTAGGTAAGAATTTCAAAATATTCGTTTTACGATTATTACTGTTATACATAGAGAATCAATTATATATAAAATATGTAAATATTAAAATGTTTAGAATTACAATATTGCCATTTTAATTTACATATAGAATTACATTTTACTATTAGTTTCATTCATACTATAATACAAAACATGGAAAGAAAAGCTATGCGAGCATTCGAGACAGTTCTTTGGGTAACGACAACTTTAAAAATTTCGTTTCTGCTATGCATCCCTGCTTATGCTATACGTTCGCTGCAGAAGCATACACATTTTTCTTTACACGGATTTTCTCTCCTTTCTCTCTCTCTCTCTCCCTCTTTCTCGTTCACACTCTCTCGTTCATCCCCCCCCCCCTCCCCTCCTTTGTCTCACGTGCATGTTTTCTGTACCGGGAAAAGTCCCCAGAATTTCCAATCCACGCTGGCTGCGTCCCTTGCGCCGCCGAAATTCGAATCCCCCCTCCCCTCTTTCCTGTCGGCGCATGCGCGGTCATATAGTGCATTCAGCCTTATCTGCATCACCATGTTGCAGTTGAAATGTCATTTTCCTTTCAAAAACAGGATGCTTATATTAATGTTATGTTGCAAGATTTGAGTTACAAATCAATTAATAAGTGCGAAAATTGTTGAGAAAGTGAAAAATGTGTGACATTCAAGAACAGCATTATTTGGGGATTGATCGTCTGGTATGCACTAAAGTGTCCGACTTATTTTAGATAATATGAACTGTTAAAGAAAACTCAAAAATATGAAATTCCATGTGTATACATCTCAATCGAGATGTCACGATTTCAGGAAAGTACTTTGCGCTATATAAGTAAATATTATTAATATATTAGAAATAATAATATCATTAAATCATTTTGAAATACAATATAAATCCAAAGTTTTTAATCAAAAAATTTTTTTTCTCAACAGCTATTCTCCTGACGTATCATCACTTTTATCTGGCATCGTTATTATTTTGACATTTAGATGAACATAATGGATAGAATAGCTTGCCTCATCTTAGTTGACCACATGATCATTGGGATGGTCGCTGGTATTCTATCGATTGTTTATCATTTGCTCGACCACGGTGTTGAACCAGCATTGATTTATGAGTTTTACCGAGAAATTATCCCCGAAGACTACGATTCTGATGACTTTTATATAGACATTGATCAGGACTTGGAAGATTATGAATATGACTTTTCTATAGAGTTTGAGGTCTATGAAGACGATCTTGCCGAATATTTGGACTTTGACGAATTCCCAGAAATGACCCCAGAGGATATTAGTTATTATATGAATATTCGCAGATAGATTGAATTTTTGACCGAAATTGCTGATGGATTCATATAAAGTATGGATATGTGATTACCAGGGTAACAAATCATTAAATCGGATTTCATTAATGTTGAGATTTCTATTTTAATGAAGAATGCACGGCGTCACATGGAATTCTAATGTGAAATCTTACTAGATTTGAGACTGAATCATAAAAAAAAAATTAATATTTTTTTCATAATAAATTTCATTTTAAAAATAAAAATTAAAATTTTGTATTCTTGTAAAAGGTAATTTAAAATCTTTTCTAAAGATTTTTTTTTAAATGTAAATGAATGTCATTGTTTTTCTACAATAATAAAATTTTGAAGAATAACCGAGTTTTCGTAAAAATTATTAATGTGTTGAATATTTTTATGTAATCAAAAAATTGTGTAATAAATATTCTTTTTTTTCAAGATACCCAAATTCCAAGAATGTTGTTTCTTATACAAACTTATGATATGTTTTTTTCGATGTTGTGTGTTATTTAAACGTCTTTGTAAATTTGTAGGTGATTTACTCAACTGTAAAATTATTATTGTCAACTGTATTATTCTTACCTGACATAAATGGTCAGAACTAAAATTTAGTTAAAAAAAAATTTTTTTTTTTTTATGTACCCCAGAAGCGTTAATATGGATTGTATTTCTTTTATTATTTCTTTTGAAATACAGAAAGAATACATTTCAAGTTAATTTAAAAAAAGTTTTTACATGAGTTCGTATTTCTTAAGTGAAATCATGTACAAAAACTTATAAAGCGTGACTTATAAGATGAATTTTTGTTAATAAATGTTTATACAATGCATTTTATATAATATATTTGGTAGCAAATTATGAAAGAATATGATCATTCTATAACTCACAGATAATTTTTCAACTAAACTCTTTGTTTTTTTGTAGTTTTCACATATACTTAAGTCCAAATCGGAAACTATCGCATATTTTGTTGCTAATTTGTGCCGTCGATTTCGATTTTGTTGCTCTTGCCATTTCCGAGAAACAATGGCTACTCCACCGTGATACTCATGCTACGGTAGCCACCTCTATAAATTTTGAACGAGCACAGCTAACAATCTCGGGTTTGTCTCTGATTTTGTTGCTAATTTGTTGCTCGAAGATGCCGTAGAGACTTTGACCCGAAAACCGGCTGCAGATCTAAAAGCCGACGTGGCATCTTGTCTGGATTTTGAAAAAATAGGAAAAACAATAAAATTAGATTCTTTGACCACTGCATATTTTGATGCTATATTGTTGCTAATTTGTGCAGTAGTATTCGAATTTAATGTTGATTATTTAAATTAAATTTACTTAAATTAAATTTTTTCCTAATGTTGATTTACTTGTAAAACAGCGAAAAATGCCAACGGATAAGCAGTAAACAGAATTTCAGACAATTGCACGGAACCAATCCTTATTACATGTCAAAATATAAAATTGAAAAAATAAATTGATCAGAACAAATGACAGAAAAGTTACAAAGATTGTTACAAAGTTATTCAAAAAAGTAGAAAAGTAACCATTTTATTCAAAATTCAGTAAACAAAAAAAAATTAAAAACAAATAACTTCGAGTACTTTTTTTTAATAAACGGATAAATTTTATTTTAAATGTAAAAGATTATATCTGTGGCTTCAAGGTATAACCACATAAGTCCACTTTTTGAGTTTCTGAGAAAAATGGGTTTCAATGTTCAAACTAATTCGTAAGATCGGAATAAAAGAGATTGGGCGCGATACTGTACTAATCAATTAACACGCATTTAAAACAAATATTTACACGGTGGTATGACCAGGTTATGCATTTTCTCCATCGTGAAAACTCGAAAAGGTATAAAGTTATGTCGTAATGCCGAGAACTTGGACTTATGTAATAGTCCTGTTATCGCGTTTATTTTTCGATCATTTTCATTAATTTAATTATGAATTCGGATAAAAGTTAACAATTAATCAACGAATAATTATGTTCAAAATAATACAACTTAAACGTGGGTCTGAAGTTTGTAACGTTGCGACGCAATGAAATAATTTTTCACACTTAAATAAAACAGTTAAAAATGTGCACGATATAGTGAAATCTCTATTTTGATGTTAGGTTATGCTATAAAACGCTAAATACATGAAAAAATTCAAAATCTAACATATGAAACTAAAAGAAACAAAATTTTCTAAATTTTCGTTGCACTCCAACGGTGCAAACTTCAAATCCATACTTATACAACTTGAATTTGCGATTATAAATTAAAAAGCATTTTTTTTATTCAAAGAACAGGTATTATGAACTAACTTTTAAACTTCTCACATTTATGCATTTAACGTTTGTGAAATTATAAATTTTATCTGGTTATTGTACATATTTTATATAAAATAATTTTTATATTCGATTTGGTTGGATAAAATAAATCACTGCTGGACTTACGTTGTTATGCCTCGGAGCGACAGATATGCATTCTTCCTGTTTCGTGAGATTCTTCCTGTGTTCGTTGAGATTTTTCTTTGTTTGTAAAGTATTTAATAATCATACAAATTTGAAATCTATCGAATCGTTACCATTATCGTACAGTAGAAAATGTGAAAATGTCTAATTCAAGATGTTTATTTTTTTACAGAATAATGGCTATCCTCGGTCCTCTATTTAATTCGAATAACGGCTGGTACATTGTGACCATAGGACCAGACGGTCAGAAAAAGAAAGTACTATATTCTTCACCAATGGATTACTACGAAATTGAAGGAGTTACGCCAATAATCAGTCCTCAATATCTTGATATAGAAGACGTTGAATCTGAAATAGATTCAGAGGAAGAATTTGGAGCCGAAGGGCCGCCACCACCACTGCCTGTATCACCTCAGTCACCACAACCCACGTTAGAAGAAATGTTCGATAAATATTTTGCGTACTGTGCTCACTTAATGGCAGAACAAAAAAAAACGTGGCAAATGGAAGATGTATTAGAAGAAGCAAAAAAAGCATTCGGTAAAGGTACGACTGCTCAACTACCAGGTTTTTCCAATTCCACAAAGTCGGTACCATCAACATCATCGGGCTCACTTTCTTCTGATGATAAGAAATCTTTATCATCGACATTGGCAGGTTATATGCAGTCGTTGCCATCAACATCGAAAGATAAAGCCGCTTTTACAATATCATTACCACCAAGACTGCCAGATTTTCTATCATCCCAGAAGTATTGAAAAGTTCTGTATTTTTTTAAAAAATATTTTGACTATTAAATTTGTATAAACAAAATATGCAATAATTGTTATATATAGAATAAAGTGTTTGTAAATATTGTACAATATTTAGTCTTTATGAAAAAATATTAATCGTGTTATGTATTACCAAATTTGTTTATAAAAAAAGGTTGGTATATGCTGACATTATTATTTATAAATGAAATTATTGATATTAAAATACATCAATTTTTCATAAGTACTTTTTTATCAGATTGCTTTGGAATATCAGTACCTACGAAATCAATGAATAATTGTAAGGCGAATTTATCGATTCTTCTGTTCATTATCAATTTCTCAAAATCCAGTGAAGCTTTTTATTCTCGTTTTTGGACGAATGATCAATTAATTATGAAGCATAAATAAATTGGGATCGAAATAACTAGGTAAAATAGATTTACACTTGTGAACTTAACGGTTAGAAAAAGTTTTCATGTTCATACAATAGTGATTCTATAGCGGCTTAATTTCACTTTATTCTTCATCACTGCAGTCGACAATTTAAACATTCTAATTACAAACATTTATTAAAAAATCATGAGTCATAGCAAAATTCAAAGTTACAACATTTGATATTTTGTGCAAATACGAAGTTAACAATAGCTTTCTGGTAAAAGACCCTAATTATAAATAAGATAACTAGTAGGACAACATTAAGATCACGTGAAATCATAGTAATCTATCAATAAGTAAATAATTTATTTAAATCTTGCAAATTAAAAAATACAATATATTTGAACCTCTAAAAAATGGTATTTTGTTACCTTACTATTGGAATTGGTGTTCGGCGAAAAACGTGGCCGCCAAGAGTAAACACGAAAATATTTTCCTTCGTCAAAAATGTAATAAAAAGATGCCAATTAATAAGCTGAAATAAATTTCCCTTTGAAAATGTTTCATATTGTTGTTCAATTTCGAATAAGATTGAAAAAACACGTGAGCTCCTTGTGCTAGCAATGTATTTTAACCTACCCTTTGGCGGCCATGTATTTCAACGACCACCAATCCTAATACAATTATCGATTATTCATTTTTCCTATAAACAAATGAAATGAATTAAATTAAGTAAGTCAAATAACTCAGGTTGGTCAAGAATAAAAATTAATATTATATTAATATCTATTAATATTTTGTAACGAAGAAGAAAAATACAACGATTGCATCAAAAATACGTTTATTGTAGTATATATAAGAAGAGCACCCTTGAAACTAACATTAGAGTTTCAAAGTTGATTATAATATTTTTAGACAAAAAAAAACCATACACTGTTCCAAAAGTGGTACAGTATCTTTTCACAAAAATTATCATTTAACAAAGTATATACCTTTTCAACATTTAGATCCTGAGTAAATATTAATAAAGTTCCAAAGCAATATATGTATAATAGTTTGGAATTCTTTTTTAAATTTACATAAGATTTTAATTATTACGCAAATTTTTTATATTAGTATAATAGAAATTTAAATGACATTAGTTATTTTAAAAAGGAACGAATCTTTAAAAATTAGTAGTGAAAATAATTTTCAGAATATTTACAGTTATAGTAGATATCTTTTTGTATGTACAATTCTACACGCTTTTTATATGCTTAAAAACAAATACAAAATTATTGCAGAGGAAATTCACTCTCCTGGGTGTAACTCTTTACTCGACTGAAGCGAAATGAAGGATATTTAACTCCAAGACTTAATTTGGTTGGAACTTCTTGTCCATTTTTATACTTTGTATATATAATATAACACAGCCAGGAAAGCTGCGAGTTGGGACGTTTATGGTAGCTTTGAATTTCAAATTCCTGCAAACATACATAAAGTTTATTTACTATAAAATAATCAACATCAACAATATTTTTATTAAATTCAAAAAACATTAATTTTCACTATTACAAAATTTGTTATGAAAACATTTTAAAGCCTCAGCAACCAATTTATACTTTATTTTAACTGTTATAAAATTTAATATTAGGTTATTACTAAATTATGTTTAATATTATTGAATTAAAACAAAAAAATGTTAAGATATATTTCAAATATAACTCACCACATGAAAAGTTTGTTCGCCACTGTCGTGTACCACTTCCCCGCGTTTCCGTCTGCGGTTACTGAAAGTAGGCACACTACTTTTCGTTTCTTGACGTTTTAAAACTAAAGTAACACAATTGTCGTGCAATCTATAATGACCAACTAATACAGAAGTATTGCGAGGATTACGATTTTTTAAGGAACTGACACAAGATTGTGCATCATCAGTTGATGTTAACATTAAAACTTTACCTTCAGGAAAAAACCTAAAATAAAGAAAAAACTTTTAATAAAATATTTTCATTTTACGAATTTCTTATTGTTATTAAATATAAACATAAATTTGTAAAGATTATTTATCTTTATTTATAACTGGTAAAAATCTTTAAATAAAAACATTGAATGATTTGAAAAATAATTTAAATTTATAACATAAACTTATTAAAATAAATTTTCAAACAAATTTAAAATTAATTACCTTAAGTATCGAAAGTATTCAACAAGATGCCAAGGCCTATAAAATTCATCTTGAAAACTATTTTCACCATGCCTTATGTAAGTTGTTTTACTGATGTAACACCCATTGTAGCGCAATCTTGGACGTTGCATATACATTTCTCTCCATGACAAATAATTTGGTTCAAATCTACCACAATTAACACCCCAAACTCTTACACAAGCCATCCTCCATATTTCTGGGTCTCTTGCACAAACATAAAAACCTCTACAGACCCTAGTTATCATTTCTAGGCTTCGAATGTCGAGTTCAGATGAAACAACCCAACGTAGAATGTACAAGACTATTTCCATAGGCAGAGATGAGAAGTGTGTTGTCTGTTTGACAAAATAAGGTTTCTAATTAATATCATTATATTGCTTAAAATTTTTCACAAAACATTAAGTAAATACTATCTATGTTCTTATGACTTTAAAATATAAAACTATCTAAAACTGAAAATATTTGATATACTCACACTTTGTTCATGGCATGGGAAGCAAACACAACCATTTCTTTCAATGATTCTTGACAGTCTTCCCAAAATATCACAATCATTTTCATCTATATCTAGATCATCTGATTCTGCTGTAACTTCTTCACGAAGTTTTCTTTCTGAGCTTATTTTTTCATCAGAATCAATTTTTTCACGTAATTTAGGTTTTGTGGATTCATAAAGACGGAATTCTATATCTGGTACTAACTGCACTGCTTTGCGATAAAATTGAATTGCTTCGTAGAGCTTTCCAGATTGTTCATTTTCTATACCTTTTAAAAATAAGTTTTTTGCCTTAAAAAGTAAAAAAATAATGTAATATAGTCAATATGTTAACTATGATGAGTTCATTATAAAATTATTATTACCTTGGTTTCTATGGACAATTCCTCAGATTTCTGATCCTTAATTTTACCATCAATAATATTTCCTTCTATCACATGGTTATCCGATGCCTGAGCTTTTTTTGTTTGAGAATAAATAGTATGTTTCGGTGATATTCGTAGTTCTCTTTGCCATTGTTCACGAAATGATTTCAGTGCATCTACGTCATGTAGAGAAGAAGAAGAAGAAGATTCTTGATCTTCATCTCCACCAGCATCATCGTCAGATACACCAGAATAACTCTGTAATAACAATAAAATTAGTATCTATAAAATTAAAGAAAGTATATTTTTATATTTATAGAACTTCTCATAAACACTTTAGAATATTTAAATGTGAACAACATTTTTCGTTCTAATTAAGTATCATGGTATATAATATTTATTAGGTGAATTAATGGTAAGATGTAAACAATGAGATTTTTTCATCATACCAGTTCTCATCAGATTTATGCAACAAAACTTAATTCTAATAATTAAAATTACAATTCTTTTGGAAGAAATAAAGTGATTTTAAATAAAATGAGAATTATTTAAAAAAATATGCAATTAAAGGATCCATATTGTTTAAACAATTTTTTATTTTATTTGCAAGACAATATCTATTCAATTATTATTTATTATTTGTCTCCAAATATAACAATACACAAAAGTAATAAAAAAAATACGAAAGTTGATCAAATTAAACACACAAATACTTTCAAACGTGGGTAACAATTAAATTACGTCAAAATGATCATTAAAAATATACGGAAAAAATATATACAACTGCCAACGAAAACATATTTAGCTGGACCACAAAAATAACATCAGGAACCGCGCATATTGACTTACGTGGCATATTAATAACGCATGTTCTATAAACGAATCATCAAAACCAGCCCTTCGCGCGCATCCTCGAAAAATTTATTTCTCCGAACCTCTAAGTATGTACCTTTCAACATCATCAACATTCACCATCCAAAACCTCATCAAATCATTACCTATACTCCAGACGACGATTTTCCCCTACAATGTTTACAACCCTGTGTATACTATGTATATAGTCCATACTTGTTCCGCACCAGCGCAAAAAACAACACACACATTGACACACACACACACACACACGCATTTATAGGTTATGTCACTGTTCCGTACACCCCCATGACAGCTTGTGACAGGCAAGATAACTTCTCAAAACTACTGTGCCAGACAAGTTATATCGCGACTTACCATAACGCCTTGATAATCCGAACCCCGTAGGGTCTCAGCGTGCAAGCTCTCGGTCGGAAAATCGTAGTACAGAACGGAAACGGCGCCGAGCCAGCTGAGCCGCCGCCATGATTCTGCGTCTTTCACCGCGCGCGCACTGGTGTCGGTCGCGGAGCGGTCGCGCGCCGCGGTTGTAATGTGTGTATGGATAATGGATATATGTATATAGATATATATAGAAGAGAGCAGGAGAAGGAGGAGTATAGTTTTTTTCTATATAGGTAAGTTGAAGAAAAGCGTATATAAGTAAGTATAAAGCGCGATGTATATATATATATGTGTATCAACTATTCTAAGGTCAAGTACAGCGCGTTGCGTGCGACCGTTACGTAAGCTCGCGAGCTAGGAAGGATTTACGAGGGATTTGCAAAGGGAAATATAGTACATATGGGTCGATATAGGGATCGATACGAGTGTTCGATCGCCTGTTTTTTTTTGCGGGAGTATATATATATAGATGGGCAGGCAAGTTATTTATCTATAGAAGAATATTTTTTGCGCTGTATATGTGTAGGTATATTTAAACATTGCTGTAAGAAGTTATGTATAATTGTGTTATTTTTTTGTTTAAACTATATAAAGTTGTTAAAGTACTATATTGAGTGTTATATTTAAATAAATTGTTGATTTCAAATTTTCAAAATTTAACTATAATTAGTCATTATGCCATTAATATATTATTGAATTATACGTATATATGTATAAAAAGTGAATTGTTTCGTAATATAAGCTTAACGCTGCTTTCAAGCGGCAAATCTAATATGCGTACACGGCATCGCGAGTCAAGATCGAAGTCTTAGAATAGCGATGTTATAGCGCTTATCCACTTATGTATATCAGAAGTGAATATAATAGTTGATCAGAGAACAAGCATTTACTTGAATGGATACCTGATAAGAGTCATACATTTTTTTTTGTATATATAATTAATATGTTTTCACAATTTGTGACGTTTTTATCTGCGCAAATTCTTAAGTATAGTTATTTACTCTAACGGCATTTTAAAAATATTGATAATTTGTATCTATATTTTAGTTTGATAAGAAAAGTTAGCATGATGCACACCTGGTATCTTATCGAGGGTTTTCAATGACAAAGTAACGCGAAAAAAATTGTAAAACATTAAATAACAGAAATTTTCTTCTATACAACTACATTTTCTTTTACAACATTAGCAAAAACAGCGATGGTTTAACTTACATTTAACTTTTCTTAGCACAACTAACAAGCAGATTAGGACGATGTTAAATTGAAAACACGATCTTACACCAGTACTAATATATCTTTGGATTATTTCTTCAAAATTTTCATAGGAAGATATATAATAGTCTCAAGTTCACAGAACAAAATCTGCAGGTAATTTCTGTATAAATGTTTCTGCAGAAAATTCTGCAGACTTTTTTTTATACTGGAACACATATCACTTTTTATATTTTTGTTGGCCTGGATTTCTGAAAACTAGTATACTGAACGCATTACAGGATACACCGAAACACTCGAGGTACCGATTATGCACAGCGCCTGACAAATGTCGTCCCATCATACATATAAAAATGTCGTGTAAGTAGCTCGTCAGGATGCGATGAAAGTGTTGAATATTTCCGTTCTTAATTCGACATATTCGTCTTGCCTGATGGATGATTCGATCGTATCTATTTAGTATTTGCCAGTTTTTTTAGCGCCCGTGGGAATCAATGGATTCAGTAAATGAAAAAGGGGTCAGCAAAGTTTATCTGATTATTGTAGTTTAGGAAAGCTACAAGCTGAATGAGCTCGTTTTTAGTTAATCAAAAAGTTTTGATATTTAAATCAGAGTAATCATTGAAAGGTGAACTATAAATTAGTTATTTTTCACAATTAATTTTGTGGCCAAAAATAAATATTATACTTGTATTTCATAATTGCATATCAATCAGAAATAAATTTGATATTTACACTTCATAAAATAGGTCTTAGCTATATAAAATATCGTAAATTTTCTAACAGGGAAACTTCACTGAAAACCATGTTTTTCGAAAAAATATATACCGTAAATGTTTACCTTTGTTTGCTAAAGTTTATAAGAAAAAACATTCAATTTATGAAAATTACATGTTTACCTGTAGATTTATAAAACCATTTGTATCTGCATAAAAGATTATAAATCTTTTCTGTTTAATAATTATATTCTATCTGCACGAAATCTGTTGTAAAGATGAAATATGTGACATTCATAATGAAATGAAAAATGAAATTTTTACATAAATAAATATTTATCCTTACAATAAATAATATTTTTCAACAAGTGAAGAAAATTTATTATAAACTTGGATTAAAAGACAAGATGCTTTCATCAACTTTAGC
Organism: Torymus tubicola; assembly: GCA_035583055.1. NCBI lineage: Eukaryota > Metazoa > Arthropoda > Insecta > Hymenoptera > Torymidae > Torymus > Torymus tubicola. The sequence continues at coordinate 12,348 of JAWWEQ010003194.1, forward strand.
TTGTTCGCAATATTTATTTGCGGTAAATTAATAAAATGCTTGTAAATTCTACGAACTACTGCATATTTAACAATACTTTCACTCACAAAATGGTCGAATCTTAAATCAGTATTCTTCCACGCCTTCTGGCTAAACCGTTGGAACGTATAACTTTGCACAGTTCAAGAAAGTTATAAATTCAAATCAATTTAAATACAATTTTGGTATTTTGCAATGCAAATATATTGACCCATGTATCAATAACATAACTCACCAGTAAATTTATTGTCAATTTAGGGCTGTTAGCCTATGTAAATTTTAAATTTCTTAAACAAATATTTTGCAAATTGAATGGTCCACGTAACACGTCGTAAAATTTTGTAAAACGATGTCATATCGATTGCATAAACAAAAATTGTCAAATTAAATAACTTCTTATTAACATTTAACTATACTAAAAATCATAGTTTTACTTAATTTCTGGAAACTTTACACTAAACATTACATGTTGTTAACAATACATTTTCTCATATAACCATCTATTCAATTCAACCCTACACCAGCCAATTATTATTCATTAAAAACCTACATTATCCAACACCTTATATATACACCAAGCAAACCACCAAAAGTAACATTTAACATCTCCCTCCAATCATCAACCACCTTTCGACCCGCACACAATCCTTACAACCTTCTAACCACAGTCATCAGTTGAGCAAAAAATCATTTCGCTGTCCCGCGTCGCACACTCATATTAAAAAAACACACACACACTACAGCGTATAGCTTTCGCAACGATATTCTTACAGCTCATTGTCACACATCCTCTCTTGCGCGCGCGCAATCACAAATTGCGATCACAAAAGGCTACGTTCCTCTCTTTCTTCTTTTGGGCTATCGCAAAAATCCATCTATATACACGTGCGTACAGTTACATTATACACAAAAGCATATAGCATGCGTATATACATATATATACACACGTAAACGGCGGCCTTGTAAAATTCAACTCCCGTGTGCGAATATAACCGCGCGACGATAAGAGCGCGAATATTTTCCCAGTCGTATATATACACACACATATAAGTATTATACTCTCTTTCTAAGAGAAAAACTTTCTAGTGACATAATTGAGGAAACATTGACCGCAAGATGTTCGTGCAGGCTCTTTAATACACATTAGAAAACTCGTACGTGCGCGCCTAATGAAATGTTCATATACTCATTCACTCGTACGTATATGCATGTATGTATATATACACATAACCGAGATATAATACGTGTATATATACACGTGCAGTGCGCTTTGATACATCCGTTTGATGTTTGAAGAAGGTTGCGCAAAAAGTGTCTTCCCCACAGGAATGTAAATTGACACTACGCGTGTGTGTGTGTGTGTGGGTTAAAGTCGCGTTGAAAAGGTTGTGGTCACGCGGTTTTATACCAGCATGACAATTCCAGCGCGAAATTTTCGGATGGTAATTGCGGCCGCGCGTGCGCGCGCAGAATAGTCTTTGTTCAAAAGGTCGTGATCGGTTGGTGCGGGGAACAATGGTACATGGATTATATAGTATATATATATACATGTAGAGGGATGGGAGATCGTGATGTGCGGCTAAGCTGAGTTTTTGGTTTCGGTACCTCACAGTTGTGTAGTTATAGGGTATATAGTAATGATGCTACGTGTTTTTAAGTGTGGCACGTATATACGCGGGGTTATATCAACGTTGCGGGATGGAAATTTACGTGTGAGCTGGATCAGTTTTATTATACCTCTGGAATTTTCGTTTTCTCGTGTATATAAGTATTTAAAATACTTGCTACTTATTATAATTTTCCCAGTAAAATGTAGCTTTCACGTTCTCTTTATAGATTTTTACATTCATATATAAAGATCTGTTAATATTTCGCTGTTTACTCTATGTCCATTCAATATCTCGCATTCTGAACAGATATAATACACCGCAGCACTTTTAACACTTTCTTCTTAACATCATCATCGCACATTTGCCTTTCTCACCGGAGTTGTAAATTAAAATATGTTGATCGAAAATAATGGCAAAAACTACGACTCGTAAAAGTATAAATGTAGAAAATCATAGCGAATGTACCATTGCATTTATATATGAAAACCCTATGTGTAAAAATCTATATAAAACTTCTAAAACCCATTAGCAGCGTTTTAAAAATATTTCTTTTTCTTATCCTATACAACCGTGTAGTTATATTTTGTATACGTTTAACAGCACGTATTAATCACGTTAATTAATAGTTTATGAAACACAACCGCTGCCCGCGTGAAAAGAAAAAAATCCCCGCGATCGTTACATCCTTATATAATTTTCAATTTCAAAAATAGCACGTGTCTCTAAGTCTATATACCTACACGTGTATAATAGTCTCCAAGTACTCTTACGTTTAACTTTTCTCTTCTCTTCTTAATTTTTTCTCCCTTTCTCCCCCACCTGCATGCGCGTTCGTTCGCGTCTCCTCTGCAAATATTCGAAACTTTCGTTTACCCAAAAGACTATATATACTACTGAAAATTGATGACATAGCGACTGCGCGCGCGCTTGCGCACACGTATATATATTGACAATACATTTCTATACTTCGAAAGGCGTGTACATGTATGTTTGGACTGTTCGTCGTCGCGCGCTACTACCTGTACTGCACAGTGTATATATCTTTAGAATTAGCATTCGTGGAAAGTTCTCCCTCTCTCTCTCTTCTTGCTGTACACACGTGCACATATATATATAAACTGTCGTTCGTCGTTAAGTTTTCACTATCGAAACCATGCATATATTATCTCTTTTACACTCCTCTCGTCTCTTCTCTAAGCGCGCATAAAGTATATAATAATATATTAATAAAGCGTGGAATTTTTCGCCCTGGCGATTATAAAGCGAGGAATTCCTTTACGATTTGTAATTAAGAATACGTATAACCATAGGGGTTGCGTCTCGATCTTTACGGGCGACGTTCGACGCGTCATTATATATTTTCCTAAAGAACATTATAACGGCGCGCGTCGAGAGAGTTGTGTTTTGAAAATATATTGTATGTAATTATTTAAAAGGCCATAGATCGCAATAAACAAGTTTATTATCACCTCCTTACACGTTATATTTAATTCGTAAAGTACACTTTAATAACCGATCATTGCACTCTACGCGCGATTTCTCTCTCTTCTCTTGTTTTTCTTTTATATTTTACAACATAATATTCACATACTCGTTCTTTGTCCCGCAGCTTAAGATTAATTTCGCAATTACCTCGCACCAATCTCAAATTTCTCATCACCCAAAGTAGCTCATTTCCGTAGCCTCATCATACACGCGCACGAATTGCATCACATACGTAAAATTTTAACGAAAAAGCGCAAATATAATGTGCGTGATATGGCAAATTTTGCACGTATATATGCAGTATATATGTGTATATTCATTTCCCCTCGTCGTAATCTCATATAGTCATCTTGTATCCGAAAAGTGCGCGGAATTCACATGGCCGGGCGTTCATTCACTACGTGCTGTAACCATATATATAGGAGAAACCAGCACGGAAGATTTTTTTTTTCCTTTCCTTAACCGTTAATTAATCACCCAACGTATATGCATACACACACACAGATCTTCTCTCGACATCGACACGACGAGCGTAGACACAGTTTCATTCATATATATATATATATACACACACACACACATAGATCCTAATCGACATCACGTATATACATATATAGAAATCTATTTTGCACGTCATCGCGTACCTATATATACCTCCTCGTTCATAAATATATCGCGCACAACTCGCACGTTCCTATATACCATCTAATACATACGTATATATAGATACCTTGTAACCACACATTTACGAGAAAGTATAAAACCATACGCGAGTTTTGCATCGGTAGGTAATAGAATGTCGAGCGCATGTAAATTCGATCGCCGCCTCTCCCGTCACGGCGATTACACGAACGACGCTATATAATACTATACATACACAGCCTATCCCCGAAACGGTCGCACGGTGTAACAGAGCGACGTTTACGTAACTTTTTGCGCGCAAAAGATGATCGCGAAAATTCGGTCGTAATTCGTTCGTCGACGACCTCCCTTGTGTGTTGAACGACGTAATATACGTGTAGATATTATAGGTATGCAGGATGAAAGTACCTGATTTTACGTGTATTTTGCAAGCGTATATGTGCGGTTATTAAAAATTTTTGGTGTGACGATGATATTTTTCGTATATGTATATAGCTGCGGGTCTGAAACTGAAAGTATATAATATAAGTACGCGTTGATTTCACGGTTACTATCATCGGAATTCTTATCGGCAGATTTTGTATATATAGGTATATGTGACAAAAGATAAAAAATTATTACATGGAAGTGTGAAATGTTATACGCCTTATTTTAATCAAAAAGTATATATAAAATTTTTCAAGCTTTTCGTTTATAGTACATATTAATTATCTACGGGGCCACCGCGGTTGCATTTTATTCTCATCCATAAAGACATTATATACAGGATGATCCGTTTTTTTAATCTCGGATAAACAACGCGCTTATCGCAATATATATCGTCTATTAATCCTTTGCGGCTTTTGATTCTACTATACCTATATATAATAATGACTCAAATCTTTCAAATCATTGACGTACACATACATAGTCTCGCGTATACATATATATATATAATATATCTGAATTGAAACGAGTTTCTACGCTGGTATTCGACGTATATATAGACACATATCGCGCGCATCGTACAGGTGCCACGCGTTCTGTCAAGAATTTCACGTCCCCTCCGGAAACACTTTCTTTTTTTTCTTCTTTTTTTTTCTTCTTCTTCTTCTTATAAAACACGTTTAGGATCATATTGCTTTTCAAGCCGCAGGGCTCGACTCTTTTATGAATGAAACGATTGATTTACGACGCGCGACACGAATTCTCCCATACGCGTGCGATTATTATTTTCTTAATTACGATAGAATCGCTAATTAAGAAATAGCGATATAAAAGTCACTTTATACGGTATATACCTATTCAGACTGTCATTTTTTTATTTTAATATTATAATAAGTGTATGCGCTACGTTATTTGGAACTAAAGAAAAAAAAAACGAGTTCGAATCGGCACTTTGAAAAAAAACTATATACAACACGGCGAAGAAATCAAGATCGTGCGATAATAACGCAGTTTATAATATACACGCGTGTGGAAAGGAGGCGTTGAGATATTTCAATAACCGCATTATACTACACTCACACGCGATATTTAAGATTGATCGACGCGTGACAGCGGACGCCGCGTTGAACCTCAATGTATATAAGAGTGACAATTAATAAACAGAGCTGCAAACACGTATCGTGACATGATTTTATATATATATATAGAAATAAGTGTATAAACATGTATAGTTCGATGACACTCGTCCTATAAAGGTTTTAATTAATCAAGCGCATAGTATCACACGTCGTGTGTGAAATTTACGCAGGTGCGTACCTATACATGCTGGGGACACAAAATTATTGGTATATATAGAGAAAGATTGATTATTTGCGGTTTGAGCTTGTGCGGCCCCGATAATTTGTGGGTCAGTAGCTGCGTTGCTGTGTCGTTCCAACGGTAAAAGCTGTATATTGTTTAACGATATGTATAATATATTATATTAATAAAAAAAAAGATATATCTCGTATTTCTCGACCTTGACGAAACCGCAGAGAAACATACGATATACGCACGTTGGACCGAATTAACGACATTCCTCGAAGTATCTCTAATTACTCATATACATCCTGTACGCACGAGAGTGAGAGTGAATAACCGAAGTAATACTTCGGAAGGTATAGAGGAAGCGTATAGAGTAGTAGTAGTAGTAGGAGAGCACATTCCGCATAGAAAAGTGAAAGAGAAAAAGCAAAGCGTGCGAGCGCATGCGCGCCCTCGAACAAAACCTAGTCGTGCGCTCTTCAAGAGTTAGGAGGACCGAATAACGAGCTAAAACTACAACAACCAACCGCGCGAGTCGAGCAACGACGACCGAAGAGTGTATATACTATATATACGCTATATAGCAAGAGTGCCGAAGAGAAAGAACCGAGCGCGCGCGCGCGCGCGGGCCGTGAGAAAAACTTTCGGCCGCAGGAGAGAGAGAGAGAGAGAGAGAGAAGGAGCGCGAGTAGGGTAATCGTAAATCAGATAAAAAGTCGGTCTCCTCCGTGTGTGTGCCTGCTATATACGCGCGTACCATCAGCACTCGAAGGTGTCGATCGCTTGCGATGGGATTATATACTGGGGCTTGTGTATACGTCCGTGCGTTTTCCGAAAACGATGCGGCGAATAATGAGGTTGAACGAAAGTGGTGATCGCACATACGCGTGGTGTATAGTCTTGGATATATATAGGATACGTGCGGACATGCAGATGGAGGATTCATGATTGCCGCTGCAGCTTTTTTATTATGTGGAGAACCATGCGAAAATCATTTTTTTTCGTATTTTTGTATTGATAATTAGTAAATCTTATCGAAGGAGGATCGTTGAAAGTAGTTGTTGATGGAGATATAGATATAATGTATTTGGATGCTGTTCGCAGACGCGCTGATCATCGATACTTTATGGCAATTAAAGACCTTGGATTATTCACTGATATTAAAAGATATTAATCTTTCTCGTCGAAGGTATAAAAAAAATGTGATGGATATTGGAGAACCGCGACCAAGCAATATAATTGAATTATCAATATAATTTTCATTTCACCGGTGATTAGAGTTTAAACGGTATTTTCAATTTTCTTTATAATTTAATTAAACGCTATTTATCATGAGAGAAATTTTTTTATTTGCGAGCTTGTAGTTTTACGTGAGACAATGTCATAATACTGAATAAGATATAATGGAAAGGAATGGCCTGCTATCGATCGGGTTTATATACCAGGAAATCCGTAACAATATATATACCATTTTAGACAACTTTCGTATAATCCTATACGAAAAATAAGCTCATTTGAATATATAAGCACACGCGATGGGATGTGGTTTCTCTAAAAAAATTCATCAAATATCAAGAAATCTATTGAAATTTACATAATCTAGAAATTTTTTTTCATCAATAGCAAGATTAATAGTAATTAGTCAAAATACGAATTTATCATCCTTTTATGGCAACATAAAGAGAAAAGCTTTTCTTACCGTCCAACCGCACTAATTTATCAATCGAAAAATGTTATATAAAAAGCAAAGGATTATCACGACACTTTTGTCTCGCTTTTCACAATTTTCTTCTTAACCAAAATCAATTATGACATAACGAATCATTCAGATAAAAAATTAGCAATATCATCAGAGTAGAAGCTAACATTAAAAAGAAAAGAACAAAATTGACAGTTATATCATTAAAAAACCTTTTGATACGTCGAAAAAGTAAATCTTACCCAATACCGCACAACAATTACTCCAAAAGACCAGTATAATAATTTGATTTAGATTTCACTGCACTGTTATATACCGAAGTAGCTCGTCCATATGTGAAAGTATATATATATATGCAGTTGCATTGTTCGACGAGTTCAATTGAAATCGTATAAGGACGTAATTAAAATTTTTCCAATACAACATATACTGTCGGCTCACTTGATTTGTTCATCCCATACATCTACACAATAATTTCCTCTACTTTAGTTTGATCAATCTCAAGTTGACAGTTGTTGTGACCTTTGGTAGAGATACGAATCATGTTAATGAAGATGATAACAGAGTAGCCTTTATAACATCCACTGTGCAGTGCAGTATACGCATTCAGTACCAAGATGACTTTCTTACTTCAATAATCAGTTAATCTTTTGGGTCAGCAGCATCGGATATACACATGGGGCTTTTCATATCTCCAATGGTGGCCACTTAATTAAAAGCCTTATAATCCAATCGTCCACGCGCATGTGTAGCAATGTTGAATAGACGCATCACAACTACGTTCCTTCTGGCATACCTATACATACAATTGTAAATCGAGGTTATTACGCGCGCTTTGAATAAAATTCATTTACCTTTTTGATCTCTTATTCATATCGTACCTAATAACGTACGCATGAGTCTTCGTTATATTCTACCTCTCAGCGATTATACCGTCATCCATACACACAGTAACAGAAAATAATATCACATTTCTCTCAAAAACCACTATACAATATCACCCACACACGACATCCTAATCTATACAAGTCTCTTCTTTGTTCATCTTTTACCATCTTATGTATATAAACACCTGATCCCCCATCACACATCGTGTATACCTATGAGCGCATCCGATTTCCATCTATATACCCATAACGGGGAGACAAATGTCAGCGATTACGCGACCGCGTATGATATTTCACGCTTACACGGTTCTGTATATATAGGTATTACCATATAAACATACCGATATACCCGTTAAGATACACATACATACCTATATCATATCCCTCTAATACGAGTACGTTTATCTGAATCCGCGCGTGGACGACCATCGGTGGCCTCATAAATCCTTCGCGACATGGTGCAGCAGTTGCGCAAGGGAAAGTACATCAGAGAAAAACGTTCAACGAGAGGGACGCGACGTGTATACCGGACGATCGACTTCTCTTTCTCACTCGCGTGAACGCGTAAATATATGGTTCAGTGGCTTGTTATGGCTGTGTAAATCGGTATATGGTACTACGGGTTGAAATGAAGGAACGATGGTACCGGTATAAAAAGTTGTTATTATACAGCTCACGTGCGAGTTAAAAATATCCGTCGTATAACGTTTGTCACAAGGTATGTGTATATGCATATTTTATCATGAAAATTTTTCACGATACATATATATGCCCGATCGCGTTCGCGGTTACAATCTGCGGTAGCAGTTGAGTGATGCATCCAGTGGTACAGGTACATATACACATATTCTGTACGGTGAAATGCAAATCGTAAACGTTCCAAGATAACCCATTGTACAATATATATATGTAATCTCGCTTCCTACAGGTCGGCGCCAGGACCATAAAAGTCCTTTGTGTATATATATGTGAGTGCTGTACATTTCATCTGAAATAAGAATATAATGTGCTCTCTCTCTCTTTCTCTCTTTCTCTCTTTCTCTCTGTTCTTCTCTTATGGTTTATCGCGCTCTAACGGACCATAAAACGCGGTATAATAGTCCGAGAGATTCCAGATTCGAAAAATTACACCCGCATAACCGTGAGAACTGCAGATCTACGGTTTCGACGTCTGCACGAGATGACTATATATATATATATATATATATATATATATGGAGAAAATGCATGTGTACATATACATGTGTTGTGTGTGTGTGATTCTTGTTATTAATACTCTATTAGTATAGTTGGAAAACATGATTTTTCCGACCTCGATGTTTATACAGCAGCGATCATCGTTTGGCTCACATTGCTCGAGAAGAAATTCGCTCGTGCTTATTACAAAGTAAAATATATGACTTTATTATTAGATAGGAAAGATGGATTTTCACTTTGAGTCGAGCAGCATACCTAGTAGAAAACAAATTTTGAAAACTACTCGTTAACGATTGTTTTCGTTACTTTCCCATTCGATGTGTAAGTAGGACACGATAAAATTATGTGTCTCTTCGATTCATGCTTATATAGTCGCGCGCTGTTTTACTTGTATACTATATATTAACGAAACTTGCACGAATATTTAAACCAAAATAATTTTGTTACTTTGCAAACCTAAAAAATAGTACCACGCATAATTTGCAATTATCAAAATCTACGTTCTTTAAATTCCCATATATTTTTAAAATTCCACAGATATGTACACCAACATAACGAGCAATCCTTCAAGTTCTACCATCCAATTTTTCACCATCTCTCACTCTACACGTGCCACAGACAGCATCTCCCAACCAATCACTCACCCACATATATATCTATACCTATACTTCCACCAACGACCGCGATCATCATCATCATCCACCTACTCCTCCATCAAACCCTAAACATCCTTCGAATCCTATATCTTTCGTAAAAATCTCGCGCATCACGATCCGTCCGCGCGGTCGGTGCGCCAAGCAGCTTAAGTATATCCTCAATTTGACAGTTTAACGACACGACGGCAGCAGCAGCAGCAGCCTCGCGGAAGATGCGCGCACCGCGCGCTGATGCTCGCTCTCTCTATATCGCGAAAACGTTACGCGTGCGCGCTCTCACTCTCTCCTCGTCCCGAGAGAGAAAGAAGGATATATATATATATACTTGTTTTCCATTAGGGACCCCGACGTTGCTGGTGCTCGTGGCAGGTAAAGTCGCAACAATATAACGAGTAAAAGAGCTTTTCTATATGGTGGGTTCTTCGATGTTTGTTGTATGTGTGTGTGTGTGTGTGTGTGTTGTACAAGTTCGAAGGTTGAAGTTTAATTGGATTTTTATATGAATTGTATAGTGAGAAGACGTAGATGTTTAGGATGTTTTTTTTTACACGAGTTTGGAATGTTTTGAGACTTTCTAATTGTTCGGTACTTGTCTTGTGTATCGTGTAACGTTTATTTAGTTACGGTTGCGTGCGGTTATTCAGTTTGGATTTTAGAGATGTTACGAAGTTTACGGTGCGTTTGGAATATAGTCGGGTAAGATTTTACGTTTTCTGTATATGATTTGTGTATACATGTTGTGTGCCGATGCTTTGTAGACATTGACATGTTCTCGTTGGACTGGTTTAACGAAATTTAAATTATTTATTTTGTAAGTAACAGGTACATTAGATGCCATCTTACGTAATCTCGCTGTCAAAAACGATGTTTTAAAAAATGAATAGTGTAATAAAATAAATATATAATTCGTTAGAGATGAATTAGTGCAAAATTTACGTGACTTAAAATTTGTTGTAAATCATATCTTACGAATATTCACAAGTTAGTTCCAGTTAATTAGGAATTGTCTATTATTAATGATACCGGATTATTGACATAGTAAAAGAGAAAAAAACAGTTATGTAGGACAGGAAGCAGGAAAATTCTCATTGAAAAATAAAAAAAAATCTTCAGAGATGCGTGCCGTAAGTAAATATATATATATACGTGATGGAAAAAGAAGTCAATCGCGGTATTGAGAAAATGAAAGCGTTCAAAAAGGATGATCATCAAAATCGAAGAAAGTATAATATATATGAAGAGACTCTCGGTATAACAGAATAGAAAGAATTAGTATTACATACAATTACACAGTTTTCTTGAAGTGTATACGATATGAAGAACAAAATGAAAATCGTCAAAAATAAAAAGAAGAATACCACGATACAATCGATTCGTTCCTCATTCATATACCAAATGAACTCTTATGAACTTTTCGCGATATATGTGACACGTGTGTGTGGATATGTATGTATGCGCGAAAAAAAAGAAAAAGCTGCTGCGACTTTGGAGGCGCGGCAGCGTCGGGCGACCATAAAACGCGTAAAAATAAAAGAGAAAGTTTGGAAGTATATATGGTCGGCTTTTGCGTGAAGACGATGGAGACAGAATGAAATAAATGAATAATAGGTGAAATGAAGTTAACGTATATCGGAGCAAAACGTTAATAACACATATATAAGAGTCAATTAAGAGACTGATAAGAATTTGGCGGAAGAATAGTATATAGTAGGTATATACCAAGTCAGTATATTGTTGAATATACAATGAAGCTTGATGAATCTCTGGAGAGACGAAAGTGAATATCGGTATATGAAGAGATGGATCGTATGTGAATTGTGTGCGATCGGGATCGTATAGATGGTTGATTTGTAAAATCGTGAGCAGTAAGGTAAACGGTAGCCATTATATTATGGTTTATGAATATAATTCCTTGGATTTTATTTTAGCAGATGTGTCTGTGTATAGTATAATATAGAATTGCAATGGTAATAAAATTTCTATTTCTTGGATAATGCGTATGTGCTATTTGCGAAAAACATTACACTTTCAATGCGTCGTCTTTCATACTGAATTGTGACATAGATATTTCTCACTTTTATAGCAAGTGATTCTGGGTGGTCGAATTTTTTTGTTTACCATTCGCGCAAAGATTGGTATAAATTAATTTCTTCACATTCCAATCGATTTTAAATAAAGATGCAGGACATGAATAAGATTATCATGAGAAAATTTTCAGCGCACTATAGTTACATATTTTTCAACAGTTTTTTTGTTGCTAATGATAAAAATCGCTTGGAAACACAAGCTTTTTTAAGCTACAAATATGGACATTATATTTCGATGTTACTATTTAAAGAAAATTTTTGAAGAAGAGCCTTTTTTGTTGAGTATAAGTAAAATATCGTCGTCCCACTTGTTGATCAATGATAATGAATGCAATGAATGTGATAAAGGCGAGAGAAATGAAAACTATAGATGATTTCTTGTTGTATTCAGCAACGTTTTCTTTTTTCTCTGGTATCAATTGTTCCTACACCGCAAACAACACCCTAAACCACCTTTATCGTCCACTCATTAACGACCTACATATATACAAAAATCACCTTATATAGCCTTATACCAACCCAACAATCGACTTTACTCACTTTACACCCACCGCAAAATCTCAACCCTATACTTCTTTCCCTCGCCACAATAACCCCCCCCTACAATTATCCCAATACCTTTCCCCCAAAACCACCACCTTCACCACGTCCATCATCATCATCCACAAAATCACAGGCTACACCTTTTACATATACATATACTCCCAAACCTCACAACGACCTTGCCTGCGCGCATGATGATCGTTTCTTCCCTCACTACTTCATCTCACCACACTCACTCCTCGCGTTACTATACCCCCCCACCAACCGCATCCTTATACCTATACCATACCACGAAAATAAAACCATCTCCGTAGTCAGCGCTCGGCTCACTCGCCATCCAGTGCTCGTGCGGTGCGATAGTATATATATATTGATATATAAGTATATAAGCGTATATATACAAACGTTCAATAGAAAGAAGAAGAAAGAAGAAGTAGAAGAAGAAGCAGCAGCAGCAGCTTCAGTAGTAACAGTATATAGCCCCACCTTCGTGCACACAGATTCGAGTAAAAGCAAGAAGCCGCCGCGGCGCGAGCCACAGACAGCATCATGCGCTCGGTGAGTAAAGAACGTGACGCTCTTTTTTCTTTCTCTCTTTCTCTCTCTACTTATACACTTACTTTCTCCTCTGTGCTACCTATATATACATACAAACGTGTATGTATGTGTGTGTGTGTCTGTCGATGCGCGCATCTCTTTAACGAGTGCGCGTGCACGGATATGTTTTTTTTTGGTTCAGCGCGAAAGTCACAGCGACGATTTTTCAATGGGGAGGGAGAGAATTTATCGGTTTGTTTTTGCGGTTCGGTATATAGATATATGTATATGGGTTATTATGGTTTTGGACTTGTTTTCCTTTATTTCTCGTTTAATTAAGAAAAAAAAACCAACGACACGTGTGCCGGTCTTTTATTAACCCAACCGATTTATAAGATCTCGGTGTAACCGCAATACATCGCGACGTAGCTTTCGCTTTATAACATCGTATATACCGCACGCTATTAAACACACACATACATGCACGTTTAATTAAACTGAATTATCCACCCACATATATACTATATATAGATATACCTATATACATATATGATAACAATGTGTGTGTTCCCCATATACCTTGTATATAAAATATATACATCGGTGCGTCGAGAGAAGCCGGCCCCGCAAAGTGCGCGCGTGCAAGTAAACAAACAAACAAACAAACAAGTGACAGTGAGTGATTCAGCCGCCACACAAAAGCGCGTTAGAAAGTCCCATATACTCGCGTGTCAAGTGCATATATATATATAGCGCGAGGTAAAGAGACCGCGAAGAGACCTCGTCGTCGTCGTCGTCCTCTTCTGGTACCACAGCAGGAGAAGAGCAGCAACCAGCATGAGATGACGAGGAGGAGGACGACGAGTATATACATATATATATATATATATGAACCGCGTCGTGTGAAAGTTTATGTTATATACGTATAATACAAAGGCCTATTATCGTCGGTTATAACCTTCCCTCTCAGCGCACGGATATGTATGTATGTAGGTATGAATATAGGAACCCTTCGGATAAGTGTTAAAGTTGCGGTATATTGTTTTCCCGATAATATATACAAACACGAAAAATATGTATATAGACGATAGGTATGTATGTAATTGTGTGCATCGGAATAGTGCGAGAATCGAGGAAACTTATGTGAAAGAAAGTTAAGACGACAACGGTGACGACGACGACGACGGTGACGGGCGAGTTATGCATTCGAAAGTTTCGTTATTTATAGTAATTATAGAAATGTACGAGTGCATAGCTGGCGCGTATATACCGCGCGAACTGGCAGATTTATCTCGCGCGAGAGATTCTCGAAAGTCGCGCGAGCGCTGCTGATTAACGGTCGCTGTTGCTGGTTCTCTTTATACAGTGTGTGTGTGTGTATGCGACATCGTAAACCGTCGAAGTTGATAGACTGCGTGAAGTAGCGAGATTTTTTTTTTTGTAAAGTTTTAGATTAACGCAGTTTTTTAGGGATATCGAATACGCGCATCACCGTGTGTATTTGGTGCCGGAGGGTATAAATGTGATGTGGAAATTGAAGTATAGTCGCGCGGAGATTCTCTTATCGCGGGGAATTCAATTTGAATGTAAATTACTTCGATTTCGTATATTTTAAAGCGTTACGGGTGAAATTTGAATACTGGTTTACGTAAACTTTGCCGTTTTTTTTTATGTCTTTCCACTAGTGATATCCAATCATATATATATATATATATATATACATATAGTATAAAACGTTGATTAACTGACCCAGAAAAACGGTTTCATCGTTTTCTTTTTCTTTTTATTTCATTATCGACAATATTAACCGATTTGGTGTCCGATAAAATCTCGAAAATTCATCGTCGCCTTAAAACAAACCTCGAAACCTAAAAAAAAAATATCGTATAAGCGCCACGTGCCAACTTATATACTCACCTTATCGTCGTCCATTCATAAATACATGTAAACGAAATCGACGCCTATATATAAAACGAGAGATTTCGGCTATAAAATCAATTCCCCACATCCATCTTTTTCTTTTTTTTATTCAGCTTCATCGCTGCGTACGACGGTGGATAATCCGCTTCGTCGGTATATTATAGTAACCCGGTTAATCGCGCCCGAAAAATTTTATAATGCCGCATCTATATATATACATACAGACACTTTCTCCATGTGAGAAAAGTTTTTTTTTTCGTACGAAATCGAGAAAAATTATAAAGCGACACTTGTAACGTCAATCGCATAACGTTTTTATAGATAAACGGTTCGATGTATATATCGGCCTATACATTTACGATGACAATGATCGATTGATCGATCGATAGCAATTATATACCAAAAGCCAATTTCTAACGCAATCAATTACCCTCGTCCGATTGTGTTCCTTTTTTTTCGCATAAGTATATTGTAATCGGAAAGTTCCGGCACTTATCTCCCCCCTTTTTTTTCGTTAATGGACTGTCCATCCGCGTATATATATATATATATTCATATATTTCGGCATACACGCACGTACACGTGTGTGCGCGAAAAGACACGTAACGCAATTGCTGTTGAAATGGTAATGCGCTGCTCATCGCATCAATTGTTCATTTAAGCGCGTCTCGCGTTGTAATACGATGGTGTATTACAAGACGTTCCCACGCTTATATGGACTTTCATAATTTACGAAGTATCCGCGCATATACACTCAGACTAAATATTAGCTGAGTACCAAGCAGCTGTATAAGTACCTACGTGTAACTATAGTTACCATCGATTTAGTCGCGAGCAATCTTTCTCTTTCGTTTCTCGTTGGTTCCCGGATTATCATATAGTCCTATATACAAATCTTCCTCCTGCACACAGCTATAAACTGACAAAATTTCACTAAACCTTCTAACGATCCGTTTAGTTTCTCGCGCCGACCAATTAAGATATTAAAATTTTGCCGTATACCACACATCCCATCATTATCATCATCATCATCCTCTTATACATCAGATCGCTGACCGCGATTCGCCGCCTCACACATACACACACACACACACACCCGATAATCATAATTAAATCTATACAACGATCATCTTTCGCGTTAGACCCCCGGTTCTATCCGTAATTATCGTATACATTATATCTCTCTCTCATTCTCCGCTAAACGTTTTTCATATATATATATTAGAAAATAACACCAGTACGGCGGCTCGCGATATTCGCATTAGTCGATTCTTTCGCGCTTCAATTACGACAAATAACTCTCTGCACGTTTAGTAGCTCTATCTCTCGCTCATGCTATACACAACATCGTGCACACACACACGTGCGCGTATTACTTTCTCGGGCGGCGCGGAATTCGAATCATCTCGCGAATCATTTCTCTCTATGTGTGTGTGTGTGTGCGTGTGTGTGTATATATATATGTATAGTGTATTTGAATAACTAATGCGCGCTTTCTCTATTTAAAGACCGGACGACGAAGCTGCGCGGTGTTCGATTAGCGATACACACTGCAGTACAGGTATATAGTCAAGAGGTGCGCGCGCACGCAATGCGGGAATTGGTTGTGTTTTTATAACGAACGATTTTAAAATTTTTCCCGTATTCGGTACCGCCTTTGAGAATATCGGTTTCTTCTTCTTCTGTTATGTTGCTTATATATATATATACACATGGGCATATGTAATTTGGTAGTACAATGTGTATATATACATAGGTAAAAGTACAACTGCTACAAGTGTACAATAACACACATATATATAATGTATCCGAGAAATTCATTTGTTGTTTCTTGTTCATTTAATTTCTATATATATAATATACCTTGTTATAAGAAAATACCTCAACCATGCGGATTGCGTTTATTATTAAAGTGGCCGCAGCTCTACGTCTAATATACATAATTGATTTTCTCAATTCTGCATATAATAATTCCACAGCAGCACGCGGATTTAAGTAATTTCTCGGATGTTCTGTTGTTTTTTTTTTGTTGTCGTCGTTCTCCTCCTTCATTCTCGTAAAACAGTAACCGCAGTGGGAATGGAATGGTAAAAGTATGCAGCTCGTGCGCCTGCCATTATTATTAGTTTTCTCCAATCTGTCCCTCACCGCAATTGTCAGCGAACAATCAGTGGTTTAGACGGTGCGGGGTACCTCCTCGCGTCTCCCGACCATTCTAAATTTAAATATTTCTCATTTTTATCAGACCTTTAATACGCTTCATTATATATATAGCTTTTAATACGCTTCCGTGTGTAATCTTATTAAAAGAGATTTCTTATCGAGCATATAGTCGAGTTATATATATAGGCGTGGGTCGACTATAGAATCTCAAAGCATTTAACTTTCCAACTCGCACATATATATCCTTTTAACCTCTCTGAATTACCTAATGCAATTAATGCGAAACGTTTATTAAATTAACCGCCTGCCGCATGTGAGCATGATTACAAAATTCGAATATATATACTCTAGTTGTTGTTGCGTCAAATAATGCTTTGATTATCAAGACATTAGGTACAAATCTATAGGTGCATTATATATAGATCACGCGGTATACTTCCTTTTATAAAATTAAACAATTAAAAATTTTCATAACTTTAAAAAAAAAATAGCATAAATTCAACTCCCAAAATCTTTCATATACCCATCCGCATCGGCATACCTAAACCACCACCACCACGTAACGTGCGAAATACCATGACGCACTCCAAACTCTTGATTATATACCACCCACGCACTTTCCTCTATAACACCTCGCCTCTTGTTTACACGTCTGATCTCTCATACCAACCATTACGCACCTTCTCTCTTATATATACACATACATACATATACGCGCGTCACCTCACACTCAACACACACACTCGAGCGAAAATCGCCAAGCTCATCCTTCTCCTCCTATACACACAGCAAACGAGCGGTCACCTCTCTCTCTCTCTCTCTCTCATTTCACTCGCCGTTTCACCCGACAATAATAATCGAAGTGAAATCGGAAGTCGTGGGGAGGCGCGCGAAAAAATCTCTCTCTCTCTCTCGCAGCGTGCGCAAGAGACGCGAGGCGCGTCTCTTCCCTTAGGCGGCTATAACACAGCAAGAGAGAGAAGACAACTTTCTTCTTTTACGCGCGTGTGCGCGTTAGAAAACGCACGACGACGACGGGTTTTTGCATGAGGATATATATATATACAAAGAGGAAGCGCGCGTATATATACTCACAACAGCGGTTCTCTTCCGCCATTGTCGCAAAGATTGTGTGAGAGGAGTATATAGCGAGGAGAATTTTTTTTTCTTTTTCTTAGCTCCTTGGGAGAAGTATATATATGTTGCGAGGTGCGCTGATTTGTTGAGAGATAGGGAGTATACCGCTGTCGTGGTGTTGGGACGCACGGTTAGGTGTTTTTCTTTTAACGACGAAAGGTATCTTTTTTTGCGAGTATATAGATAATCAGTTGGGTAAACACAAAAATATAAATAATTAGTCGAAGGACGAGAGTTTGTTTTTATTGTAGTGATATGTAATATGGTTGAGGGAATATTTCAGTGAATTTCATATACGTATATATACGCACAATACGCGCGGAAGCTTTTAAATTAACGAGGTTTCAATAGCGAGACCGAAGACGTGTCTTCCTCAATTAGATATAAATGTATAATGACGATTAATTTAATTTTCCATATAAGATGGAAAATCGTACATGTATATATAGGAAGAATTCCGAGAAATTTTCGGATATCATCCGGATTCCATCGCTCGATCTATACGTGAATTTGCTTTTTAATTGGTTTATAGCAAGTATGTATAGTTAGTTAAAATTATTCACATATTCGAATATATACACAGATAAGTATTAATACTAAAAATTTCGAGACGCATTATATACACGCGAGATATATGTTAAAAGCCCACCGCGACGCGATCAAAACACTTTTCCGATAACCAGGATGTGTCACATTTGTCTCCTTATATAATTGGATTGGAACTTCCAATAATTTATAGCAGCAATTAAATATATTCCTCAGTCGATAAATTTCAAAATCCGAGAGTTCTGTACTCAATTTCTATATATACATCTTATTTGAATATTACGAATCATCGTCGTCCCGTATACATATACAAGTATATATAGTGAACAAAACAGTTTCCTAAATTTTATCACTCATTGTTTTCGCGCACGTTATATACAAATCCATTAAAATCAACGTTTCAATACTATACACAAACACCTCTAACCCTTCCTAAAAACCGCACTAATCCACCGTCTCGCAACCATACACCACACATCAACTACTTAAACACACACACGCACACATACATATACACGTATACGCACATTTCCGATTTCACGCTTGTGCGAATATAACGAACAAACAACAAATCTCGAAACCGATTACACTACACACGCCTTCGCTATATATATACCTGTACCATTCGCGCAATCTCCATTCCTTATATATACCGTGTGTAGCATACACACAACAACAACAACCTCGTAAACCTTCTTCCTCCGCTATATAATAGTTGCTGCATCGCAGAGCTCGCGAGCAGAGATAAATTAAAGTGCGCGTGCCGCGCGGCCGCGAATTGGAGCTACGCCCGGTTGCGACCGCAGATTCCCATGAGGCAGTATATGTGCAGTGTATACACGAGCGGACCACACAAAGGAAAGTCTCTCTCTTACTCTTTCATGCATTTTAACGCTACGTTTACGTGTATATGTGTAGAGGCTCAATCGTCCAATTCGTTTGCTACCCTTATTAGAAGCCGAGTAACGTATAAGTGTACACTGCGTATACACATATATATACGAAGAAATTGCAATCCGCGCTGTATAGGGTTTAGCCATGAGCGCTTTGTGTATCTCACAGCTAGCACCAACGGCGATGTATTGGTATAATGGTAATTCGATGGGGGGTATATATACCTATATCGCGAATTCACGGAATGAGTAATTAAGCGTAGTACAGAGAGAGGTACACGAGGTGATAAATTTTTCACACGCAAGTTGCAAGTTGTACATAAGGACGTATAATTTTTGGCTTTCACGTATGTGTGTACTCGGGTGAAAGTGTATAGCTGAAAAGGTATACATCGATGCGTACGGGTATGATATATGCGATAGGAGAATTTTTTGATTTATCAATCTGTGCGCGTTCAGCTGCTCGTTGATTTGGAAAATATATCACTTGTTATATACATTATGTCACATAGTGGTTAGTTAAATTTTGTCACCACGGTTGGTTCCATTTGGAAATCGGAGAAAAACAAAACCAAAATGGGTATAAAAAAAATATATCTCTCTTGCGTTTTGTCTTTTAACACCGCGAGGAATCGTAAAAAAAAAGGAGTCATAAAAAAACCTATGTCGAATCGTAATAGAAACGTTTAGGTATACTTTATAGTCTCACACGGGTATTATATACACGATAAGGTACCATTTCAAAAGTCGCCAATATAATACGCTTGCATAAAACCATCCAGCATTCAACCGACTGCTGCAACCTCTGCACGAATCAATAAACCCGCGTGCGCAGCAGCCACTAATTAAAAAAAAAACAGACAAAGAATAGCAAAATCTCTCTAGCTTTCCCGAAACACATAGTCGAACTCCTCCTCTTCTGGACCGTAAATATACCCGCGGGGTTACGTCACACACCACGGCGTTGTATATATACCACACGGCTCATTAGCAAACAATACGGAAACAAGCGCGGGTTATTACGCGAAAAGAGAGAGAGAGAGAGAGAAGTTGAAGTAGTCGCTATAACAGCTTGCGACATGCTCGGGATGCTATACGGGGGCGTGAACGAAAGGGTATTTTTGGAATGCGCGATGTGAATTGTGCAATGTGTTACGATAGGGTGAGAACTTTTTTTTGTTTTGTTTTGACAGAGGAGTATATTATAGATGTTCCGTTAGATGGTCTCGATTTTTAATATAAGAAAAATTGCTTTTGGAACGATTGAGCGCACGTGTTGGTGTATATTTAATTGAATCCACGTGCTTTTCTTTTTTTTCGAAGTTAATGATTTAAATAAAATATTTATATATTGAATTTCCGATAAATTTGTATAGCTGGACCGTGCTAATCGATATACATAATGTCAAAATTCTACTAAAATTCGTATATCAAGCTATATAAATCTAGCCGTAAATTAACTGTCGAGTAAATTAATGCACATACTTAAGCGTCATTAATATATTAAAATCTGGGACTCTATGGATGTATATATGTATGCGGTACACGGTGTCGGAAGTATAGATGACACGTGCGCGGAATCTTTATACGTATAATATATGAGGAATTTTACATTTGAGGGTTTGAGAAAAATGAAAGAATTTAGCGGCATTCCTCTGTAATAATTTTTTCTTTGATTTATATAGGTCATGCAATAGGTATACACGAGAAAAATTTCGATCAACACTTGGTATACTGTTTTGAACACTAATAATGGCAAAAATGAACGAACAATGGTCACCTAACGTTAAACTTTTACAGGTGCTACCGACTTTTTATATATCAATAATTAAAATGAAGAAAGAGAGTTTTAATTTAAGCTAAGAACCGTGAAATTTCGATGATTTTATTTAAAATTATACACACGTGTGATTTGTATATAAAATCATGAAAAAATGAGCAATTTTTTTTCCAAATTCTTAAAATTCCAATCGTGTCTGATATAATTTTTCGCAATTCGCACATTGACTCGAAATTATTTCTCTAAATTTTTCGAACCTTCTATATCTACGAATAATCTATAGAATTCTTCACATACCCAGAGAACCCATAACACTCTGCAGTGCACGTAAAGCCAAAAAAACTTCCCGATCACGGAACCATATATCCTATACACAACCTCCAGATATGTATACCAAAAGCATTCGAGAAAAGGAAAGCGCACTCTGTGATTTCCCGCGCGGCCCCGATTATCATCGACGCGAATCACACACGCGAGATGCAATATACCGAACTCCCGCGTATGTATATCGTATAATACGAGCGAGCTATCCTATCAATTACCGCGCACGCGTCACGCTCTCGAGTCAATTATCCTCTCTCTCTCTCCTCTCTATGCTTCATCTATATACATTTACGCCCTCGACGTCGATCATGCACGCACGTCAGATATCTCAAGATCGAGTAGATACTTGGAAGATCGCTCTCGCTTTCGAGCGACGACGTCATGTGTGTGAGGTGGCGTTCGAGTGCTTTTAAAAAATAATCGTATTAGAGATTTAATTTGAAGTCTACATATATGTGTATGTGTGTGTGCGTGGGTTGATTGACAAAATCGCGATAGTATATTTCATCGGTTAAGTATATATAGAGTTGATTGGACAGTGTATATAGAGTTGATACACAGCGTTAATTATAGTTTGCTTCTTTGCGTATATATAGGCCATATTCCACAAAATTTCTTGAACTATTTAACGACCAAAAAATTAACATCCTACAATAGATATAATGTTACCCCTCAAACGACATCATTCCTCCTTCCTTTTTGCGTCTATATATTCACATAAAAATACTTCAAGCGCAAAAAGAAAAACTTCCTCTCCTCATACTCGACAATCAAATAAAAAATACCTATAACCATCCATATAGTTCCAACTCATCCTATATATTCGTCTATTGAACCTCTTTTCCTCCCATAACCCGCACGATGCACCGTGCACTACACAGTTGCGCAACGCCGACGCGACGGTTGATCCCATGCGGACGTTATTCAACGATATATCTATATATATACGCGCGGAGTGAAAGTTATATACGCACAACGTATATGTAGCTACCACCAACCACCGCGTCGGTGGAATTCATCGGATTCTGATGGAAATCAATCGAAAAATCAAAACCTCCACCGGCACCATATCGCCGCACTGCTGCGCTTATTGTCTTGACGAACAATACGCAATAATTTGAAGTGTATATATGTATATGCGTTTGTATAGTGCAGACGCGAGTGTAAAAACTTTTCACAGCCTGAGGTGGTGCGTTGCCACCCGTGGTCCATTCCCACGACCGTATGTGTGTATATATATATAGAGATGGGTGTACGGGAAGAGGACCATTAAGTGACGATACGCGTCGCATTAACGACTATACATATATACGCGTCCGCATGGACACGCACAAGTGTATATATATATAAGCTCTTATCGCTATAGACGATGGAACTTTCGGTTTTCTTTCGTCGAATTATTATTCCTAATTGTCGGTAGATGGGTTATTAAGGTAGATTATTATCAGTGGATATATAGAGAGCGTAAAACCGATGCAAGCGCGCGCGCATGGAGTTCAAAATTGACTGTCATTTGAGAGAGAGAAAGAGGTAATAATAATGCAGCGTTTGAATCATCGGGCGTGAACGTTTGGATTGTGTAAATACTCTTGTAAGACGTGGCTTATTAGAGATGTGAAAAACAAGAGTATATAGAGGAGGATTAAGTATTTTCTTTTTTTTTTCTTCGTTTCTATATGAATTATAGAAATAGATTTGTATAACGACCAGGTGATTTTACAATACAAAGTAATATACAAGGAAATTACGTTGAAAATTCGAAAGAATCGTCATAGACTTTATTTCGCGTGTGATATATAGTTAAACTACCAATAATCAATTGATCCCGTCCTTTAAAATAAAATATAGTTAAATTCAACGATAGATATATACATAAGGTACCATTAAAATCGTTTCTCCTCATTCGAAAATCCCGAACTCCCGAAAAATTCCTCGCATCTCTCCCCAAAATACCTTATTATACCACGATACTTTCCTCGATCCCAATCCTT
The DNA here is from genome assembly GCA_035583055.1 of Torymus tubicola. Classification (NCBI taxonomy): domain Eukaryota; kingdom Metazoa; phylum Arthropoda; class Insecta; order Hymenoptera; family Torymidae; genus Torymus; species Torymus tubicola. The sequence continues at coordinate 36,194 of JAWWEQ010003194.1, forward strand.
ATATACTGTACTTCACGTGTATATCACGATTTCAGCCAACTCGATCCGCACTCGCCTTGCATTATTCCCAAACCGAACTACCATTATACCAACACAGACACACATACATATATACAGATATACAGTACACCGAAGGCCACGCGCGAGTGCCTCCCTCACATGCAAGTAGTATAGGCCGTTGACATCGCGCGGCAAGTTCACGAGCGCGCGCGCGCGCGCGCATATATGTATACCTAAAAGCAGCAGCGGTCGCATCTTTCTCGCGCGCCGTGTATGCAGCGCGCATGCATGCACGGGAGGACGGTGAAAGTCGAGAGAGCAAAGGATCGAGCATTGCAGAAGCAATGTGTGTATATATATATATATACACATACGCCCTACCTTCCTCTTATACCACCCACGGTTCTTCTTCTTCTACTTATAGTTTTTTTTTCTTTAATTAGTTTTCCATTGATCTTATCTATATCTATAGTGTTGTTGTTGTTGTTTTTTATTCTATCACCGCGATGAGTATCGGGAGTAATATATATACGAAGGAGAAGGGATTGATTTTTTTTTGTATATGTGTATCTGTGATGACGATTCGTCTCGCGGTATGCGGGTGACGACGGTTGTTCCTCTCTATACAGCAGAGTTACGAAATCGTATAGGTGGATTCAGTTCAGGCGCGGTAGTATTATAGTGAGCATGTTGTACCAGGATGATCGCTGCAAACAATGGAGTCTGGTAAGATTTTCCTGCGCGATTCGAAAGAAATCGCGGTCCGTTGTTGTTATCCCCTGTATTTATAGAGAAAATTGCTGCGTAGATATAGAAGGGCGTATATATATATATATATATACATGCGGTAATATTCTCGTTGTTTCGTAATAAAAAAAAATTAGAATTGCCTCTTCATTGGGCCAATTATACAATCGTTGTGTATTATATATAGAATGGTTGAGATTGAAAATAAGGATTATTTGTATTTCACTGTGAGTGGGAAGTGCATAAATAACAGTGTTTTTTTTTGCTTTACGATCAAGCACAATTTTCGAGTTGTAAAACTCCATTATCTTCTTCAATTGTTACAACAGCGTATAACGATCCTTGTTACAAACAAACAAAAAATACATGTACACTCACAAACTACTCGAAATTGATTTCTAATTAAATTAAACACGCACCAGCCACTTAATTTTTCCATTAATAACCTTTAAAAAAAAAAAGAAAAACCAAACATCTATCACAATTAATCCCACTCCCTGCAACTTTAACCGCAGCACTTATACCTGTCATAATGAAATTACTCATATATAACGCTCCAGAAAAAAAGCCGCCAACGATCGTCACACACTCTGTCAATCTTACAAAACCTCGCAATTCTCCGCTTCCGTAAAATACTTTATTCCTCACTACTACATACTGTACACGCGACGGCACCTACCATCCCGATAAAACCTGCGAAGAAAGCCGGAGGCTGTTATTATACCAACGCGCTTACCGCCTTGATGAATAGTATATCGGTACCGCGTATGTATACGTATGTATGTACCGGTACATAGAGGCGGTACTAGACAGCAGCGAGTTGAAGAGATAAAGTATGAATAAATGAGGTAGGCGGATGGGGTATATATGCACATATATACACGCGTACCAGCAGCAATATATACATATATATGTGTGAGATCAACCGATGATGTCTATACACGATTCCTTTGACGCCGCACGTGCCGTCACTATATATATATATGCACGTATAAGAAGATTATCTATACATATATATGCATGAATGCGCATCGAGGTTTCATAGATTCGAATTGGAGTAGGTATACACCTATATAGGTAGAACAAGTGAAAGCGGGTTAAAGAGAGAGACGAATGTCGATCGATCGAATCTTTTACCCCGCGCGTTCTCCCTATATATATGCAATGCGATTGACAAAAATAGCGCGAAAGCTGTATAAATATATATACACACTGTATACTACTGCACCTGGCGATGCACTATATACTACGTGCAGTGAGGTTAACTCCGAACACCGCGGTTTGTCTACATAAAGGATTGAATCGAATAGTATAGTGAGGTTTAATGGGTTTCATTTCATCCTGTAGAATCGTCGCGAACTTCACTATACATCTACACGTGCGACACGTGTGATTCACCTTGAATTTATATTATCATTATATATACATACGCGCACGAGTCTTTTCCCCCGAAATTTATACGATTTTCTACACAGCAGCATCCTATATATACATACACATACACACACATGACTAACCCTAATTGGCGACTTCTGTTTCCTCGACTCATTTGAATAGAGATGCACATGCGGTGAAAGTGTATATGAGTGTATATATATATATATATATATATATATGTACCCTGCATTCACGTGATATATCGATTGTTTCGCGCGCACGCTTGTGCGGCCATTAATAAAGGATCGATGATTTACAGTCACGAGTGTAGAGAGAGAGAGATACAGACGCAATTATATTACAATTGGAGAATCGTGGAACTGCAATGCAATTGTAATGGAAGAGGAGGGGCCTCGAAACGCGTGGGTTTCCGATCAGTGCTACATTATAGGATATACTTCACGCAAAGTGGTATTAATATAAAGCCGAGTGTGCGATTATATATCCGCGCGGCACGCGGCGAGAAAGTGCAATATATACACAGGACTGTTGGGTTGGATTAAATTGACCTCCTCCTCCTTCTTGGCTTTTCTATCGCGATATGTGTGTCTGTGCGTTCGCTAAGGAATGTATGTGATTACGGTCAACAAGGCCCCGCCTTATTTGCCAGTAATAACGATTATTTTCTATATATACGATTTGGGGTCGATATTGTTTGTGTATATATGTAGTTATAGCAATATTCCGCAAATTGTATACAGTCTTCATATAGTATATCGGATTTTCACGTTTCAAATCGTAAAAAGGGGATTGTACATATACACGAGATTCGAAGTGAATTATATTTGTCAAACATCCATATAATATATTGCAACCGCTTAATTATATCGTATATATACCCACGTATTATATACAGCCGTTGAACAAATTGCTATTTGGATTTAATTAAGCAGCGAACGCGCTCGTAATGTTTCACTTTCCCGCACCTATAAATGCACTGCATGAAATTAACGAATCTAATTAGATCTCAAGTGTTGTGTATAATAATAACGTGTACATATACGAGAGAAGAAAAAACCGAAATCACGGTGTTATAAACGTGCGCTATACGCTCATTGACACTTCGAAACGAATTGCCGTTGCGATCGTGTGACTGTGGACTTTTTGCTCGCATTCTGCGTAATAATAATAATAATAACAGCGTGCGCGTCTCTTTCTTCGTATATAGTGAAAGTATATTATAATGAAGCGTAATGACGCGTTTTTTGCTCTTTATACAAGTGAATGAATGAAATTCGAACGAACCACGGTCCCAATCCTCTTCGATGTACATATACATATACATCATTTAATAATCCTTGGCTCTCGCAACGTATATATTTGAACGAAAGTGTGCAGCGCGCTGTTTATTAAATTAATCCACTTTTTAAAAATATAACACGCGAACGCGTGTGTATATGTATGTGATTAAAAAGCGTTCAGCGAAATGGATTTAATTGGTATATTTATATATAAAATCAGATGCCATATCGTCGTATATTTATGTGGATTCGACTTTCACGGGCATGATCACATCGTTGTCACGTGTCTTCCCTTATACAGGATAGATTAAATATTAATAAGTACACGCTTAAAATGAGTTCGCGATAAATCACCGGTAGCTGCGCAAAATTTCCGCGTTCCACAACATACCATAGCATCTATATTATAAATATACCTATGGCCTTGAATTGAATTCACGTTTATATATATTATATCGTACCAGTTGCCATATATTTATGCTGATTCCTTGTCTGTGTACACTTGTACTACTTAATTCAGACTACCCGGGAAAATCGAAATAAAGCTGTGATATATATATAGAAACTAACATAAATCTTTCTCCGTTGAGAGAGCGCGACAATGACACGCTATATATATATATAGACTCATCCGTTTCTAAATTATATTGCGGTCGATTATAAGAGCCATAGCCGCAGCATCCGCCACAATGAATAATGGAACACTTCTCTTTCTCTCTCTCTCTCTCTCTTTCTATGGGGGAATTGGAAACCATGAAGAAATCGTCAAAACGGTCGATTTCTACTAATTAATAAGCGTGTGCGTGCTATAAGCTGTTGAATTATTGATATTTAATCGGTTCGCGTGGCCGTCGCGACAAAAAAAAAGAAATAACAAGATATGAAGTGCTCGAGCATGACGATCATGATGATACGAGAGATTTGCAAATTAAATCGTTAGATAGATTGGATAGGTGATTCATTATGTTATATTGAAGGTAAGATGGGGGATAGACAGGTGATATTGGGTTTAGGATGAGCATAGTGATGGTAGTGATGGCTAAAAATATAAAGACGTCGAAGTTATTGGGTTTTGAGGCTTCAAATGAAATCCATTGGAAGTTTATTTAGTGGGTACAAACTGTCCCGCTGAAAGGAAAGATTTAGAATGAACGAACAAATAGTAATTATTCAAAATCATTTTTTGTTAAAGGAAAATATAACGTATATGGCATTTTTAAACAATTATAATCATTGACAGAATTCGATTACTTTCTTTTACTAACGTTAAATATTAAGAATCTTCAAAATTCATCTCTATTACTTCTCACAACTCAACGAAAGAAAAAAAAAATTATATTATGTCTATCTCGTATACGAAAGATATAACCATATTACTCAAATCACATAACTGGATTACATATTATGAATACGAGACCGAGACTGTGTATGTTTTTTTTCAAGTTACATTTTAATGGGATTATAGAGCGTGCAAGCCAACGTCGGGACAATTAAACGGGACAAAGTGGATTAAAAAGCGCGATGTACATATAATGAAGACGACGACAACAACGACGGCAAGATATTCTCGTCTGACAAGATTAAGAGAGATTCTAATCGTGGGCCTCCTCGACATCTCACCGTAATGGAATTTTAATATCCCACTTTCGTAGATTTCACCGATTTTAAAAAATTTTCAATTAACTGAAGACTGAGAGAGACACACGCGCGCGCATTATCTGTCAATTACCGTCTATTAACATTTTTAAATACGTACGCTTTTTCGCGCGTAATTAATAAATTTTTTTTCCCCCGCGTCTTGCCTAACGTTTGTAAATAATTGGCAGGTTGGGTAACGACGGATCATCGCGTTTCTAAATATTATTATATACATATTTGAAAATACTTGCCGCCAAAATCACGCAATCCTTCAGTTCCCTTTTTTTTTAAATTAAATTTTAATTCAACACTTTTCTTCTTAACTATACAAAGAGTCTAATACCGCGCATATATGAAAACCGAAAGCCCTCACATACCCTACACATAAATATACATTATTCATATTTTCAAACTCCATTCGCACCATATACACACTAAGGTATATAAAGACGTCAACGCCATGCTATAGACACTCAAAAAAGAAAAGCCCTCGCGTAATCGGAGCTTGACTTCGCACTCTATTTCCCGCACCCACCCCGCATGTACACATATATAAAACTTGTTGAATCGATTACATTAGACTCTATATATACGTAAAAACATCGTGTATTGTATACATATACCTATACATATACCAACGCCTCAGCTGAGAAACCGATTATACGGAGCTCGACGAAAGCGAGAACGCACGCGCGCACACGCGTATATAACTTTCACGCGCTAAGATTTTCCACGACGGAGGTGAAACTTATTACGCGCGGTTACACACATATATATATATACACGCAGCTGCCGTGGTACGTTGAGATTTTCATACAATGTGGGTGTGTGTATAATGCGACGATGCGCGCACACGCGGGTTCCGCATGTATATTCTTTGTTTCGATGTTACGTATATGTGTGTGTATACGTGATTCGTTAATAAGGGAGAATATAGGGTTATTGAACTGTTTTTTTCTTCTTTTATTATATATGTATCGTTCTGTATTTTAGAATAGTAAAACGTATGCGATTATTATTATAGCCACCGTATATATATATATATATATACGCATAACCAAAGCTTTTATTTATTCACCATAACCGTAAAACTGTTGTTCCCTATATATATATCCGCGTGTATTAATGAAGCTTTAATTTTGAAATTAATTATACCCCTAATAATATACCTCATACCGCTACCGTGGAAATTCCATACCCGTACATTATATATACCACCATATAATTGCGCTACGCTCGAACGATCAGTTTGCTTGAGTAAAGGAGGCACTTTTGCTCGCTAAACATCGACGTATACCGCGCTATAAAAAAAATAAAAATAAGAAAAAAAAAATAACACGTCCGTTAAAAGCATCCAACGTTCATTATACACCTTCCGGCGAAACTACCTGTGCGGTCGTTTCATTAATTTCAGCGTATTATAGTGAGCGAGAGTTAAGTTTATAAGAGTGAGAGAATATGGGAAGCTACCGTTTCCATGATATATAATATAGTATATATACTTCATTATATCTATACCTAATTCGCTAATGTAACGGAACATTTCCGATTTTCTCGTTATTTCGATATTTTATATAGTATATACGTATATAATCGAATGTAGTGCATAGCCTCGTCATCCTCTCCAATCACCGTATATTTTTGAAAGCTAATATATATACATATACATATCGGACAACGCATACCTCATGCATATATATATTATTCGCCTAATCGAAGAAGAAAGTATATATATCAACATTCATCCTCGATTTCATATTATTACACTTATATCTATACGTCTACCAATTAGCACAAGAGTACTATCGCTATACACCACCACCACTACGTTATAGAAATCGTGAGTCGCGCGGCGTTTCATTATATATACATCCTGGATTCCTAAAGCTCCATAGAGCGTCTTCTATATAAACTATCGCTATACAGTGCGCTGCTGATACCTTATACACATCGCGTTACGTAAAAGTACCCTGCTGTCGCACGTTATAAAGAGCAATTTCAAAAGGATCATATACAACATCCCCCTTACTCTCCTTCGCGCGGTTACGATCAGTATATAATACTGTCTCATTAAAGGTATATCATACCCCTCCACATATGCGATCGGTTAATTGAAACTGTCGTTTGATATGCATATATAATACACACGGGCCGTGTTCTGAAAATATCGATTTCAATCGTACGAGAGTCTTATAATTTATTATATATACGAGGGAATCCGAAATCCGTATAGTAGGAGGGATTTGAAAATATCTATATAGATTTTCACTTGATATACAACGTATACGGTTCCGGATGAAGACGATATATAAAGCGCGCAAACGTCAAGTCGTAAATTGATTTTACATAAGCTGATGCGCGCGAATTTATGTATATGTGCAGAAAACACAAAGAACGCCGCTTTCATTATATAAAGCTAAATTTCGCGCTAAAATCGTAATAATATATCGCGATTTTTCCAATAAACAATTTGCGATATTCACGTTCCGTGGTATACGCACACACTATATAATTCAATATATCCACCCACATATACACACGCAGAAATCGGCGCGATTTGTCATGCAATATTTGCAAACATCATATAACAGTAGAAGAAAGCTATATGATGAAACGATCATATATGACAAAGCCTAGCTCAGCATCGTATATTCTTTTAATGGAACGAAAATAAGACACGCGTATATATGTTGAAACGAAACAATGATCGAGCTCGCGATTATAAAATCATCTCATATACGCACAAAGTACATCCGTTGTGCAAAAAAAAAAAAACAAAAACCACTTCCGTCATATATTTTTGCATAATATAACCCACCCGCTCCTTATATACCCAAACCTACATTTTATATATATATACCAATACGAACCGCCGTCGGCACCATTCTCTTGAGTAAGAAAAAAAAAGGTGAAAGACACGCGGTGACCCATCTCATCAAGTCGCGCACATACACATAAGGAGACAAAAGAAAAAGTCGGCCGCCGGCGGCGTCGGCGTATTTGCCACGCGGCGCGTTGTCCTTCTACCTGAAAGTGAAACGACGACGACGACACCTGCGCGCCTCTCCCATCCTACTTACACTTCCAGTAGTAATATACGTATATACTACCCGTGCGAGAGCTCCTTTCTCTGTCTCTTTCTTTCACCCGCCGGCTATAAGTAGTAAATCTCTCGTATAGATGCCATGCGGTGGGTATATGGTATATTATATTTATATATGTATACATACACGAATGTATGTGTAATAGTCTTTGCATGGGTGTGCGATGATTTATAAGCATATATATAAGCTTTCTATGGAGACGTTCGCGACGATGAGCTGTGGAATTTCTTTTTTTTATTTTTTGTTTATAAAGTAATCGAGTGCTTATTGTGTGCTATATAATAAGCTATATGTATATATGTGTGAAATCTATCGTAGCAGGGTTTATCGTATATCGAATCGTGAAAATTTTCGTGATGGAATTCTCTCGCTGTGTCTAAAATCATCGAAGGATTTCTCTTGGTACGCACGATTGTATATGTATATATATAGTATATGTAACCCCGTTTCGGCATAAGGAAAGCGCGAGTGTGTCATTGAAAGCGTGTATATATATATATTATTAAGCGTTTTTCCTTCTATATATCGGCTTTATGATACGAGAATGGAAAATATGTGTATATATATAAATGTATATACGGAGGATTCGGTTGTGCTCGCAGGTGAAATTGGATTGGCCTCGTTTTTCGGGAAGTGTATATGTATGTATGTATATGCACGAGAGGTGCGGAGAGTAAAAGTGTATATATAAATGTCGTCGAAAGTGCAGTAAGATGGGTTTCGATAAGTTTTGTCCAATTACAGATATACGCGATCATAACTGCGCGTAATTTAAAACTATATAAAAAGAGAAATGTCTTGATTACACAGGTCTTTTTCTCACCATATAAAAATATATCAAATTATAACATTCCTCGATCCTTACCACAATTCCACAAAAACATACCCTAAAAAAAAACGCCAAAACCTCAACCGACCTACCTATCTCACCGCTATAATCACCCAATTACACAATTTTTACAACTTCTAATTCACTGTAACCGTGACTCACCTCTCCTCACCTACTATATATAAACAAACATCGAAAAGAACCCCTAATCATCACAACTCAACGATACGGGCGCCGTCTCCGAGATCCACGCTCTCCGATGACACAAGATTGAACCGTCGATCCGCCAAATAAATACAATCCGACGCGGCCTGCACGCGACTGTATATATCTCCGTATAGCGATCGGTGCACACGCGAACTCATCGTCGTCGTCGTCGTCGCCTTTTACTTTATCGTTATAGAGAAAGAGCAAGTGAAGCTGCATGAACGACTAGAAATTGAACGATGTTATCGGGGACAAAGTATATATTATATAGGCGTGCTGTACAGTTTATTGCTATACTTTTTGTCGATGATATATACAACATACCCTCAATATTATATATCAATCGGTGCAGTTATTTTTATAAGGGAAAAAATTATGTGATTTTCGGACATCAATTATCACACGTATCACGCGGCCGATTACGCACGCATCCACGTATCTCGTCTCGTTTCCCACAACTCGACTATACACAAAACCCCATCACTTTCGCCGTCACGACACACGACGGCTCGTTTCAATTAATCCCTCGCGCGTACACATATATATATGATTTCCTTCTATCGTGAAGTTCTCCACCTATACCGTATGATTACGGTTACGTTCAAGAGTACCTTTACACACGTATAGAAAAAAAACCACACGTCCAACGCATCATTAAACATAATTAATGACACGCGCGACTGCACAGCACGTATGTATATGTCACCTCTTCTCACGCGCCTCGATTTTTCATTTACACATAACGTGTAGGCGTATATACTTGCCTATATATACTTTTATTTAGAAAGCGAACAAGTCGACATTACTGTATATGTCCGCGCGCGGTATATGAAATTGTATCAGTACGATGATTAATGTAACACGTCGCGCTGTGCTGCTTATATCGTCGCCTTGTTAACGCATCGCGTGCGGTTATATTCGACGTAAAGTTGCTCAACTATGCGGCAAGTGTACCAACTACAATGTTACTTGGAATATATCGTGAATGTCACTTGAACACCTGTATACGTACCATTTTCTCGGCACTTTTGACCAGAAATAAAATAATAAATATAAATATAAATATAAATATTTATCGTTTAACAGTTAGCATTTAGCATTTGTTATCCTGTATATGTATTGTCTTATCAAATAAATGTAAAAGTAATCTAACAACACTGTACTTATTAAATGTAAAAGTAATGTAATAACACTGTACTTATGTTAAATTATTTTTTTTTTATTTTTTTTTAAGAATATCTTATACTTATTGATTACACGTCCAACAAATACGTAAATGAAGCTACCGCATATATATGCTTTACAATTTCAAATGCGCGCACGGGTATATAGATACGATGGGAATTAGTCGCCAATGGAAAGTGCAGACCATCGGTCACTGCGATATTTTATTACCGTTGTATACGTTTTTTTTTATTGCTAATTGATTCTTTTTCTTTCTTTTTTCTTTTCTTTTTTTTTATTGTCACGAGCTGTTGTGTATAGCGCGAAACTCATCAATTATCGCCATTAGCACGCGCCGCGTGTATTATATACACACTTACGATGTACGATCGTGTTCGCGTTTTATATATGTATATATATAGGTGTATAATAATAAAGCTATATAAACGCGCGTGTGAGCGATTAAAAAATCGTTAAGCGCCATCGTAGCGCGAGTGCTTTCGCGTGTTTGTGGAAGTGTATATAAGCGAGGAAGCCGCGTATATATAAAAATGTGAAATTGATTTTCACATTATTATGTGCTTTTTATATTATACGTCTTGTATAGGTACGTATTTATTTTGCGATGTATAATTATATTATTATCATCATACGCGCGTTTTAATTATTCTTTCACTTCATTTTAGGTACCCGTTAAAAATCATTTAATAAAGCTTTTAATCGTGCAACAGTGCGTAATAAACGTTAAATCAATTTAGCTCTTCATTATATAGCGATTGTTTAAATGTATATAGCGTCACTAGACGTTATAAACTTTCTACAGTCGTTATAGAGCTCGAAATTTTTCGGATATTAATGGTGTATATAATATGTGTTTAAGACAAAAAAAAGATATGTCTATGTGAACGAGAACTAGATGATAGCTTTATATTAACGACAGTTTTTTTTATGCGGTACATATACAAAAAAAGCAGAAAGTTTACATAAACTATATACGTATTCCTTAGTATACTCGTAAACCGTGAAAACGAACTTTTATCCTAAAAGATACGCTAAACACTCTTAATTTTTCCGCAACAACCTTATAGAAATACATATATACAATACCTTCTTCCTCATATACTCATTCACGTCAGGACCGATCATCACGCGTGAAAGGCTACGATTCACTTCGCAACACACAAAGATTTCCAACCGTATACAATATCCACACATATATACACAATCGCAAAGCTCTCTTATAGCCTCAGGGTCACAAATATACCCTCCTTCTCTTCCTTCTTCTTTCTCCACGCCATACAGACAAATTGAAAACAATCACATTTGCGAAGTTCTTATCTACCGCAGCTCTCTCACGTCTGTCATCAATCACCTCGATATTTTTCCGGCGTTGATTCGGACTTTATATATTGCGAAAACAATATATAAAGTATATATGTATATATTATATACATATACCCGTAGGGGCTATACGCGTATACGCCCACCTGCGAGTATGTATATAGGTATGTACGCGCAGGTGAGTTATGCGAAACGAAAGCGACGCGCGGAGAGAAGAATAAGACACGGAGAAATCGATAGATTTCAATTACCAAGCTATGCGCGAAATCACATAGGTTGTAATTAATAATTACAGGGGTTTGGTCATATAAGAATGAGTTGCTAGGTTCTGTGGGAGTCGTTGTATATATACGGAAAGGTTGAAATTAGCTTGAACGCGAAAATTTTTATATCCGCATACTTCAAGATGCAACCGTACATCCGTTGTTTCGTCTTTGTATACTCGCATGTATATACACACATACTCTATAATATAATAACGGTGCCATAACGCTATAGCGGGTACGTATATACTGCGCCCGCAGGTTAATAGGCCGTATATATATTTATGCTAATGTCCGCAGAGCACGCCGTATAACTACTACACTATATACTACTGTTTCTCGAATGTCTTCCTGTATTCTCAACTGCGTGCGCGCATCTTCATTTCTCTCTCGCGTGTGTCGGCCTGATATATAATAATATATACATATACGTTTAGAAAGTGACGCTCGTGCGTATATGAGTAGCAGCCTGCGGGCGTGTCCTGGAATTCGACGACTCTCCCTGTATGTATATATATATATATACGAGGATTTCGCCGATAAGCGCCGCCGATCTTTCGACCCAAAATTCGCTTGACACGGTTTTTGCGGTGGTATAATGCGGTGTGTATATTAGGTTAGGTGAGAGGTCGACGATCGCTTTACTTGTGCGGGGCGAGGTGAATTCGGTGTTTTATTTGTCAGATTGACGTGTGATATATGTGGCGAGGATGTGTTGTTGCTTTTTTGCGCGGTTTTAGAGGTAAGGCATATATATGAACTGTTGTTTCGTTGGCGATGGAATGCTTGGAGTTTTTTTTTTTGCATAATTATATATACAAAAAGAAATTTTTAATGATCTTATATCATATATGTATGTATATGGCTTGTTTATGCTAAAGGATATAATTAACGATCATTGAAAATTTTTGAAAACGAACTTATATACATTTGTAGCTATATAATTCGGTGGAAACTACATTTTTCTTCACTTTCTTATATTTTCACATTTGATAATGTGTTTTATCGAAATTCTTCAAATGCTTATCTCTCGCTTATAACCTTTCTCCTCCGTTTATATCGAGGTCGAATTATACGATATATCCTGTCAACTTCATACACACAGACTCATATATATATACACACACATACACATTAATATAGAAATTTGAATATATAATTTGCAAGTTTTTGCTCATTTCTGCACGACGACCGTAATTTCCATGATAATCCTCGTTGAGAAGTCGTGATCTTCTAACGTTATTACAATGACTTTTGATTGGCTCATTTCGCGTGCTTTTGACGTTTATTATTATACTTCGTATAGGCGCCTTGGAAAGTGTTACAATAGCTTTTATAACGCGGCAATTCACAAAACACTGCGCCGTCTTTACGTTAACAATCCTGGACCCTGCAGCTGTCGAACTTTTTATCAGGTGCAAATGAGATTTATTTAGCACGCGCGCACGCTTGTAATATTTTTTCCTATATAATAAGCTGAAATCTCGCGGTAATTTATCGCATATATATATATTCACTTTTGCCAATTATGATTATACCTTCTTGTTTCGAATCGATATATTAAAACGCTATTAGGACCATAATGCATCGCACCTAACAACAAAAAGATTTATCGCACGCGGAACTGCGCGATAATTGTACGATTGTAATTACAATGTTTACGAAAAAACGTATATATAATAAGTATTTAATGTATAACTCAACTTCCATATACATGGATATATACGTATATATATGATTTATGTATTTTCGCATAAGTTAGGCGCGTGAACAGTAACACTTTCCACTTTGCAATTACCATATATATGTATATATTTATAATTTCATTACGCGCGAATAGCCCATAGCCTATATATACACATAAACATGCAGCTTCCAATTCAACATCGTACCTAATTCACATTATACACATAATATCTAATCTCGAAAATTATAAATTACTCTGATGCGAAATCCGCATCTTAGATCAAACTCTCCCCGATTATACAGATATATACCGCATAGCATATTATAATGAACCGCGAAAGTCCGTGTGTGTGCGGCCTACTTTCCATCCCCGCACATTGGTAGAAAATTTATCTCCAAAAAATATCGATTCCCAATTTTTAAAATTCCTGTATAAACATTCGAAATTTTTTAGCAGCTGATCAAACGAACTTTCGATCGAAAAAATATGCAAATTACAGTCAGTCCTCGTCCTCTCTTCAAACCGGCGCTTATCAATCACTCGGCGATTTGAACGAGATTAAAAAAGTCTGCGAACTATACCAATAACGAATATTTTTCGGAGCATCTCCCGTACGGTCTTCTCATAAATCCACTCATATATAATATTGTAAACATTCATGGCAGACGCTCGCGTGCGCGCATAAAAAGCCAAACGCTCACACAGCGCGGCCCTTTTCGACTTTCTAACTTTCATCTGACGTCGCGAGCGCGCGCGCGTGTGTAAATCTTACTGCTCTCGAAAGATTTTTACACACGCGGAAAAGTGACGCGTCATCGTTACCAAGCTCCTGCGCGAAGCACTTACGTAAATCCGTTCAGAGAGCGAGTATGAAGTCCATATATATACATCACATACACACACACACACACACACACATGACAATTTGTGTTTTGGTATTGTTGATTTTGGTTGATGCAATGGATTATAACAGAGACGCGCAGGTGCGCGAACGAAATCGGAAATTATTCGAGTACGTGCGGTGATTACGGGTCCATTATGGGTACATAATTCGTTGTAATCTTGGGTCCTTACGTTAACGATGTGTTATACTTCAATTTACAGAGAGTCATTTTAGCTTTCAAAACCATCGCGAATCTTTTGAAAGTTAAGTACCACCGATGATCTCCCACGTGTATACTGACATCGCTGTATAAATTATACGTATATGTATAACCAACAGATAAGTTATACTTCAAAACCATCGTAAATTTAATCACAAGTATAACATACATATATACGTTGTTATATATCCGCTAAAAGTCATCGCATAACGAACAACCCTCCCCTGATCATATCAATACGACCACTTGCAACCATATATATATAATACTTACTTTATCCCCCGTCGTTCACCTCATTAACCTCCGCGACCATCATTCCTATACACATTACGTGCGCGACCTAATACCTAATCACCTATATAACGCCGCGTGACCAGCTCATTATTATATACCCATCCACCTTTCATTTTTGTCAATCCCCGTATGTGTTATATCGATTACACGTATTATATACATCGTGCGGACAAACGACATCATGCGCACGCGGAAATTAATTCGCGTCGGTTCATCTCTCTAGCGACATATATATGCGGTTGCCTGAGGCATTCGCAGTATGTATATATAGGCGCGGCTTTCTTCTCAACACATATATATATATATATAACGGAGAGAAAGAAGAATTCATTATACGCGCGCGAATGCTGCGATTTTCTCCGCGGCGACTATATTGTATAATATGCAAGCGTGCACGTGAGAACGCGCGCGTCTTTCTTTTACGCGCGCGCATCTTTACTAATGAGGCGAATTATTATTTATCTGATAAGGCGGGGTCTGTATGTGTATATGTGCGTGTATATGTGCGTGTGTATAAAAGAGAAGATTATTTATGTCTACGCGGTTAATTGGTCGACGTTGTAATTGGATTGCATGGCGCCGCGGGTGTGTGCATATATGCGTATATGTATACATGTATACAGGGTTTTTACATGCATATAGTGATCGAGCGATCACGGGGTACGATAATTTTCGCGCGATTGCACAATCGTGTGGGTGCATATATATATGTACAGCTTGTTATGGGAACTGACGTGCATGCGTGTATGACAAGAAGATATATACGCATAATTCAGTCTAATTCAAGTAATAATTCTTTTCTCTCCGCGTTATATTTCATAAATATAATAATACATACACGGAAAATTCATGAGTCTTTTCAATTAAATTTATATATCCATATCATCTTACCAACTAGCGCTTTTCTAATTCTTCCAAAACCTCAAAAAGAACAAAAAAATCCCATACCGTTACACCTTATATACTTAACTTTATCACACATCGCGCATCTGCAGTTTCACTTCGTACGGCCACACCCTTGCTATTAAAGCAAAAACAAAAAAAAACTAAAGCAACTGCCTAACCGATCATTACATGTAGATTGAATGCTGCCGCTGTTATCTTTCACGACGCGTGTATGTATATATATATATATATATATATACATACTCGTATAAATCATAGCCCGCAGAGTGACTCTTCATTGTGAGGTTGAATCAGAGAGGCCGCGCGAGTTATCAAGCATTGGCGATCAGCATCATTTTTTGTGCCAGCGGCCCTATTATACGTATATATATATATATATATATATAGACATGCGTCTGCAAGTCACGGGGAAAAAGTCGTCGTCGGTTGCGTTGTATTATAGTTAAATACGGTGCGGTTATATGTATATAAGAAGAAACTTTCCGTATCATCTTTAATTCTCACGAGATAATGAAATCTGCATGGAAAAGAATGAATGGTGCCGTTGTAAAACGAAATTTTTATATATAGTTTAGGTTTTAGTTACTCATTTACTGTATATACACTATAGTATTACCAATTAATAGAGGAACCGAAATCTGCGTAAAATTGATCGGCACGTAGCCACATTTCAAAGAATAACGCATAATTATACCAAAGCCATGCGCCGATTTTTCTCTCATTCTATACATTCCAAAGCGCTTCGACAACTTCTATATATGAACATCGCTATAACTTTCTTCTCCTCCACCCTCGAGCAGCAAAAATCGTAACAATCCAGCTTTATATCTTAATTGCCACGGCCCATCCTCGTGTATGGTTATAACGACGAAAAAAAAGCTTTAAACGACACATCATGCTCACGCGACCTTTCCCTCATGCAAAAAAGCGTCACCCCACGCGCCCGTTAACGTCATTTGGCTTCTCCTTTCTATACACACATATATGTACATATAGAAAGATTCTTATACCTCACACATACATGTGTACGAGATATATATTATATATAGCCAGCGGCGTTAAGGCGCATCAGGCCGCGCAAATATAGATAAGTATACATGTATACGTGCGCATTGATTGTCCGAATTTATTGTGTGATGTCGGTTAATGAGACGTAATAGGTATAGCTATCCGCATGTAAACGTGACGTGATTGTGAAAGCGCTAAAATTCGCGGTGTTTAATACACATCATCATGGGTTTGATTAAATTTGATATACCGCAGTCGCAATTGATTTTCCCGTATTGACATATATATATTATTAATCCTTTAATATTTACGTGCTGCGCTAAATGATCTATACTATAATGATATTTTATTCCGATCTTTAGTCGAGTAATATAGGATGAAATCCGGCCGTATTTCACTTATTCGCGTATGAGTATTATAGAAATTTTCTACTAATGTAACGCGGTGATATGTATATACATACGAGAATTTCCTGCTTTTTGTCAGTACACTATATATCCTATAAAATACACCTAGTTTAAATTGTATTCTTTACTGCGAATGTTTTGTTTGCTTCCTCCTCAACTGCGTTGCACATTCATTGCATATATAGGATGCGGAAGCGCATCTCTTATATCGCTGCTTTCTATATGTAGACCTGAACGCTCGGGTTTTATGAAATTCATGACGTAAAAATGAAAAAGTTTATATGCGTAGAATATAAAGACGTAACGTACTTTTTTGTTTTATTATTATTGTTACTGTTCGCCTGTAATGCGAATGATTATATATGTATGTATGTATGTGTGTGCGTATTACACGAGCTTGCTCTTAATATTATATAGCTTTTAGTTATAATTTAGCTAACTAAGCTTTCGTGCTATGACGTTTCAAATTTCCATTACTAGCGTGTAAATGTGCGGTATAAAATTACAGGCTGTAAAGTAAAAACGATCATCGTCGTGGCCGTTTTCCCTGGTTTTATATATCAAAGTAATGAGCTTTCGGCTTCGTTTCATATCGCGCTCTAATTTCTCTCTGCGCTAATCAAAACGCATGCGAACATGCGATCATAAATATATATATGTATCAATAATTGATAGAAACAACCACAATGTATTTTCCACTCTCTACAGGCATGTTATATCAATTAAATTATACATCTATATATAATAGCATTTGAAGAAACCGATCGTCCCCTACCGATTCACCATTATACCTCAACACATCCTAAACGAAAATACTTTTCACCTATATAGACATAAAACCACGATACACGAATAAACGTTTTTCAACAGACCAATAATATTTGCTCTCCGACCGCATTCCACACCATCAAAATCGATTTTCCCATAGCTTCACTACTTATATACTAACGCACGCGCTGACTGTGTGCCACCGAAACTACAACCGCACATATAACGAACTCTCCCGCATCATCATCACTACTACTACTCTTATACTACCACTACTTCATCCCATAAATCAATCCCCGGACGGTTTCATTTTCCACCGTATATATATATATATATATACTGCATCACGCGACCATCACGTGTATACAATATATATATATGTATGTCACTGAACAGTGAACAGCAGCAGTAACACCGCGCGCGGCGTAACAACACGATCGTCACGCGTTTCGCTGTATATATATATTGCACGCTGCACGTGAGAAAATTGGCAAACTGGATTACACATACATACATAGCGCGCGACCGGCGTTATGTTATATTGACGTGTTTACGATTGTTTTTACACGTATATATAGAGAGAGGGAGAGATTTTCATTGTTAATAAGGCCGTGGCCTTTGTCTCTGTATATATACTTTCACCGAGCGCGAAGATGAAAGCACATATACACGCGGTCCTTTAGATCTTCGCGCTCGCGGTGAGGCGTGTGAAAGGGAGAGACGCAGAGAGGTCGTCGCTTTGCGCGTCGTTGTGATTGATCGTTATATATATATATGTATATAGGTGTGTAGCTTTTGAAGATATGTTTACGAATTGTGGTTTAGTGTATATATATAGACTTTTTTTTGCTTATAATTTTGTAGCTTTATAATTACGACGCGTTTAATATATATGTTTATATATATATATATATATATATATATATATATACCGCATCGTGGATCGTGTAATTATTCGAGTTTTACAATTTCGTTGATAAAGTAATTAAGAAGGTAGACATTTTATGATATGTGTATGTATAATAACTTTCGTTTATATACAGTTGATATGGAAAAGGTTAAGGATTATGTAACGACGAGGAAAAAAGCAATTATGTACACGCCCGCTTGTGTATATATTAAAATACATATATATAGTTGAAGAACTAATGAGAATAGTACACATTATAGATATATAATAACGACCAAAATTACTATTAATTTCGATATGATTAAACCTCGTCGCAGTGCACAGTAACAATTATAATACGCCCCAAATCACGTCTGTGCAGCTCATACATACACATGTATATATGTACATAGCTAAATTACACGCATACCTCAACACAGCACGTACATATGTATACCAACCTGCAGCTTCCGAAAGTGCATAATTACAACGACCAACGAAAAAAAAAATGAAAGAAAAAAAATCCTCGCTAATTTCTAATTGCGAATTCTTAGATTCTCTCGTGTAATGCGCGCACTCGCGCTTGTATATACAAACATATACGGAAGCTGCTTCGCGCGCGTTTCGTTTATCCCGTGCAATTAGCGCTGATTACGCTCCAGTGACTCAATTCGCTCTCTTATACACGCGTGTGTATATAGGTATATGTATACGCACACACGGTAAACTGATTGGCGGACAATTATAATCCCCCGACTGAGAAAGTTCGCAGGGATTTCTCGAATTTTTGCGGGAAAAATAGCGATGCTCGAGTAGTGTCGACGCTGCTCTGCGTGTTTTTCTATATATATATACGTTTTAACGCGCGATTATATATATATAGGTTGCTACATAATATATAGTGATTCTCACGCGGTTAGTGAAGGGTTTTGCGGTATATATTTATATATTACGGGAGTTAGGTTGAAAGATTTAATTATCGAATTATTGTTGATTGAAGTTCAAGGAACTGAACGAAATGCGTGTACATATATATAATTGAGTTTTTCGAGGGTTGGGTTATGCGGGCGCTTGTAATTTAATGTTAAACACGATTAGATTTCTAATCCGTCAAATTATCTATACACACGGCTTGTTAATCGTGACTGACGATGCGAAACAAACCATGGATCTCATTATATATTATAGCTGTGTGTGACGTAACCAACGATTGTTTTAAATTCTTCGAGTGAATATATATATAAGTACACATGCGTGAATAGTTCCTGTATATGTAAAAACAATATTCATTACCAAATATACAAGCGATCACGACAATTCTATATACACATGAAGCGCTTATATAGAGAAAAAGCAGTTTGACGACGAAACACTTATATATATGTACACACATATATAGAAAGTAAATGAATTTTTAACTCGACGCGCCGTGCAATTGCCTTTCGGGGACATTAGCTTCCTCGTACGTGCAATTTCCGATCGGTATAGAAGAAAAAAAAATGTTAAAAAAAAAACGTAAAACGAGTAACAAGTACTAGAGTCGAACGTAGAGATATATATACGTATATGTATGTATTCGCGCGCGCGGGAAATTCACATTTGTCTTATGTAAGCTGAGCTGCAGGTATTTATATAGGTATATAATAGAAAACAGTGAAGAATATATACCTATATATATAGGAAAGTAAAGTGCACTCACGTGCGATTCAGATTAGATATACACACACATATACATACGCATTTAAAGTTATACGTTTGTGTATGTTTGTGTGTGTAAGAGAAAGAAAGTGGAGGGGAAAAAGTGTAACTACGCGGCTGATGATACAGAAAGGTTATAAGGAACCGATACACATCGAGTGCAATAAATCTCGAAGCGGAAGTCGATGCTCGTAGTATATATATGTATATATACCGCGTGCAAGGTGGAAGATATGCGGAAAAGTATATACGTCAATGAGTCCTAGTTTAGGTATTCTGGTATACGATATATAACTGACTAATTAGCGGTCAATCATGGTAGATAACGAGTAAATCGTTGAATTATTCAAATATAGACATAAGTAGCTTTTCTACATAGTATAATTTTTCTCTCCAAAAAAAAGTGCCGAAGATACATTTTTAACGTATATACGATATATAGGCGCCCGGTTAATAATTCACAACTCCGCGTGTACCATGCTGTAATCGCGAGAGTATATTTTATACGTATATATACTTGCTACATTAAGAAGTATATAACGAATGGCTAAATTGAACCTCATTGCTTATACTACACCTTGGTAATTTGTCAAAACTCATTATACTGACTATCCGATATACCTATATGTATATCTAGAAAATTTATCCTCATTACCGTTGAGCTACAATTTTTTGCCAACGTCGAGAAAAACTCCAAAAATCTTTGCCCTCACTCGACTGCAATATAATACATAATTTAATCACGACAATCACATATCTCAAGATATAGCGCCACATTAAAAAAAAACTATTAAATTGTTAACGCACGCACGACTGCGCACAACCAACCATTAATCTTTACCTCTCGCGCGTATGACTCTAAACTCCTATAACTACTCTCTATACACTACTGCAAAAATCAAAACCATATTATACGTAACCAAAGAACTCTATATATCACTTCGCGCAAACTCATTATATCCATGGTATAACCCCGAACAATGCGAAGCTCATAGTCTATAAGGGCGCGCGTCACGCGAATGTGTGGTATTATATAGAAGAATATATATAAAAGCCTTCCGCGTATCTATATACATACGTGCGTTTTGTGAACTCACACACACAACGCGTTACGTAAACCCATATACGCGCAAGCCCGGCGCGTTTTGCGCGAATATATTTCGGCTAATTACACGCATGAGTATAATATGCGTCGCTATTAAATTGGAGCTCGCATGGTTTAGCAGCTGAGTTTAATTAGATTGATAAAGGGAACGCTCGCATGTGGTATGTATATTGTTTCAATGAGAGAGATGTGCGGCAAGCTTTAGCGGTATGTGTAGGAAAAAATTACAGAAGAAGTATGGTAGTGTGAAGGTATATAAAGAGAGAGGGAGAGTGAATAACGAAAGTTAGATATAGAAGGAATGTGTATAAGGTTTCTCGTTTCGTTTTGTTATATTATATACATTTCCCATTATACTCGGCGACGTTTTCTTTTATCCTTTAATTAAACGAATGAATAATTTCCGTAATCGCAGTTTCACAGGTTTCGAAAATTTATATATGTGCAGGCAATTGCGAGAAGGGAAACAAACGATATTAGGACGTTTTTGGGAGGTTTTTACCGCTATTACGTGTATGTCTGCAATTA